>UZAF01019269.1:0-16094 GCA_900617895.1 Haemonchus placei
GCTTGATCATACGTTACTGCCACTTGGAGGTAACCGAGAGAGTCCTGAAATTATTGAATGGGAAAGTGGAAAGGATAGAATTTTGACGTTGACCAACCCCATGTTGGATATGTATATTGGAACGCGTTTTAAAATCGTATTAGAGTGGGATAAGTCTGTACTTTGTTGCTTCCTGACAAGTCTACTATATAAGCACTTATTAAAGGTCCAAGAAGGGATGAAGATCAGCCCGGCCTTAGAAAGTATCCAGCCTGGACCTGCCTACCAGACCAGTGATGGCATAAGCCGCTTGTGGTTTACTAGAGCCATTTGGCATTACCTTATCAGAGCCTATTGTTTCAGAGATAAAGAGTTGATAGTGATGTTCATCAAAGGTATTAGCCGTAATTGATGGTTACTATAAGCAATTACTGTTGTACCCGTCCGTTGGTTATGGGTCTTCGGGGGAATTAAATGTGCTGGGAGCTATTGGGAATTATTGGAAAGAATTGGGAAATCAGTGTATTGGGAACTGATTGGCAACATGCTTTAATCTATGCATCCTGGATTGGTTCCCGGACCACACATGAGGTGGCGAGCCGCTTGCCATTACCCCACCTCCGCCCACTGGGAAGGAGTGCTAGGTTCACTGGTGATTTTTACTAATATTATAGTAATAATTATCACTAATTATTATCAATAACCGACCATTATTAGCAATTATTATTAAGCCGGGTAGTGTACCTGGGGCTTGTTCTGCCAAACATCGTCGGCTATATCAGTGCTATCAACATTGTCATAGATGCGATTGGATGGATTCTGGCGACCGTAGCTCACTGGCTCGCTACCGTTCCCACGATGAATCGGAACTGGAGGTGCTCGATCTGGGGAAGCATCTGAAAGTACCGATGTTGTCAGAAACAAACAAAAGTATTTCTAACTGGCCTTGGGCCAATCGATACCTTTGATCCTCAGAATCTTCTGCGACGAGTCAGTCACATTGGAGCAACGTTGTGGATCTCGAGGTGAACAGTACTTCCGTAGGTTGGAGATACGTTGAGACTTCTCTCCTTCCCTGAATCAGCGATTATCAGAAAGTTCTGGGAATTTCGCTCGGACTCGGGGCAGTACTCAGTAGTACTCACGATTTCAGTATGATTTCGACTTCACCACTGCTGGAATTCACAATTCTTTCCACTTCCTCGAACGTTTTCCCATTCAACAGCACACCATTCCATTCGAGAACTTGATCACCTGAAAGTAGATGGGTAGAGTTTTACCACAAAAGGAAATTTCTATTTGAATCTACTTTTTGAGGCCCTTTGACTACCTCAATTACTTTGAAGTTTGAAACGATTACCTTCTTTAACTTCTCCAAGAATCTGATTATACTTGGCCTGATTGACGGCCGATACGAACGCACCCAATTCTCCACTTGGCATTCGTTTTCCACCAACAACCCGTATACCCAGATCTGGAAGCAAACGTTTTTTGGACTGTTTACTACTCTAGAGGTACGGTAAGTCCTGTAAATTATTTACCATTATAGATATTATGGTCCTTATAGCGTCGTGTAAGAAGGATACGTTTGATGGTGGACGATGACGTGCAATCGAGCGCATCCGGACGATGACGATATGTGTCCTCAAAAGGAAACAGGATCAGAACAAGCTTTTCCAGTAACTACTACTACTACAAAACTACAATTTCCTGCCTTGGCACAAACCTCGACTGGCTTCTTAACTGGTCCCGGATATTCAGAAGAGGTCTTTTCTACGCTATACAAGTGCTTTCGTCTGTGCGATTCTGAATAGGACATTGTTAGAAAGGGCTTATAAGTAGTTTAGTTAATACTAGTACAGGTAGGTGACGATACTTGTGAACAGTGCACATGCAAGATGAACTGAACCAAAGGAAGGCCTATGGGCCAAGAGGAAACGCCCTAAACAAAGAGAACGACGATAAACGAGTTCCGGATGAAACGCAGCAGGTGAGTGCCTGAAGTGCCGGAGCTGGCGGCGGACCGATTTCCGAAGTGGCCGGGGCGAGCCAGACAGCTGAAAGACCACATCGTCGCCATCGTCGTCGCCGTCGTCGTCGTCGTCGTCGTTGCACGGTTCCACTTCAGCAGATCGATTCTCGCTTCCCAGCCTAGCCAGTCGCTACCTCTTCTCATGTGTGCATGTGTATGTGCGTGTGTGTGTCTATATATGTGTGTGTGTATGTGCGTCGGACGACATCGTGCTGCCTCTCGGCAGCAATTCTAAACCTCTCGTCTCCAGCTTCTCTTCCACCTCAAGCTCTTTTCATCGTCGTCGTCGGCGTCGTCGTCGTTGTCGACGTCGTCCGCTCTCGCGGCATCCTATTGACCGCCGCCCCAAAACAACGACGAGTGTCCTCTCTGTGCACAGAACGCGAGAGCACCCAATATGCCCAGACACAGACACATGCACTCACTAGAACGACTCCAACTAAAAATCGTGTGACTGCACTTTGAGTATTAAGTGAAAGTACTTCGAATTACCAGTTTACTACCTTCACCTGCACATCTGAACACCTGGACTTCTCAGAAATCCGTTGGAACTCAACACTTTCCCTAACCAATACTCTTGATAGACTCACATGTGTGTTTCGTACAATTTATTCATAATAGATCTCTATCAATAAGTTAAATGTGCACTGTTCAACATGCATCATCACATAAAAGAATGGCAGCAGTGAATGATTGAATGAGTTAAGAAAGAAAAAAAGGCGGCAGCTCATCGGCCATCAACAAGAAACGAAGGACTGGGAGCGTCGTCAGCGTCGAACGTCGTCATACCTGTAGGTCGACGTCTTCCAGCGGTCGCATATATCCGTGACAGAGCATCCTCTCGAGGAAATCGGGCATCGTATGCCGATGTGTCGATGTTTCCGGACCATGTCCGAGCTGGTGTTTGTCCTACATAACCGGTAGGTACCGATGAAGACAACGTGGGCGGATAACTCGAACGGGATGGCATCATCGGATATTGTGATGAGTAGTAAGCAGATGGAACTTGTGATAATCGTTGTTGATCATATGAACCGCCTGATAGCACCGGCGCGTACGGATCCTCAACTGGTGGTGGCGGTGGCATCTGAGCAGCTTGCAATAACCGTTGACGATCCACATTACCATAATCAAGTGGATAATTTGGAGGACGAGCACCGTAGTTATTCTCGTTTCTGCTGTACACTTGAGGAGTTCCATACGGTAGGTAGGCCGGTAGTGTGGCCGGTTCCGAATAAGGGTACGACGGCAAGCCGGTCGTAGATGGCATAGCCGGGTACGGATCACTCAGTGGTGCATCATATCGAATTGGTGCAGATAGAGGAGCATATAAGGGCTTGGACGTATCAACTTGACTCAGGAGACCAGTCTGGAATTCATTGTTCAGATAGTTGGCATATCGAGAGATCATATCGTTCTGTTGTGGTGCAAACGTTGATGGAAGGTTGCTGGTGTCAGCAGCATACGATCTGCCAGTCATGTACGGATCAGTTCTGAACGACGATGAATAAGCTAGCGGATCCCTACTGTCCACTCCCAGCTGGTCCAAATAGTTCAATGAGCGGATGTTGGAGGGTGGCAAGCGATATCGTGGATCGATGATGTTGTCCGAGTGTAGGTCGAACATGGATCGTGACATGGAGCCGGGAGGATCCATGGGTCGAGCTCCAAACGATTGTTCATAGTCCACCTGGATCGGGTTGAACTGTTGTCCAAGACATCGCTCATAATTCCGTGGTAACGAGCCATAGTTGTAGCCATAATTGGATGTTGTTGGTTGTTGACGAACAGTAAAATCACGAGTAAGCGGAGACCGCCTACTTCGAGACGGATAGTCGATCCGAGGCAGAGATCCATAGTGTGGTACTAGCGATGAATAATCAGAGGAATCGAGGGCAAGTTGTGAATGATAGGCACGATAGGGCATCGTCTCCGATGGTAGGTCGGCGCTAGCAAGCATTCGTTCTCGACGTCGAGCCAGCTCATCCATCAACTGCAGTCGCCTCGTCTCTCGACTCAACGGATCGTCATCGTGGAATTCAAACTGGCGACGTTGGGCTCGTTTTGCTTTCTCAGTCAGCTCGTTCAGTTGTCGATCGTAATCCTCGAAATATTTCTTGGTCGCCTCAAGTAAATCGTTCGTCTGCACATTCGCATTACTTCGAGTTCGTTGTGTTGTCGTTCGACTCGTCGATGGCTTTGTCAGATGGGAGCCAAGGGTATAGTCAGCAGAGGAGATTTGCTCAGTCTGTGTTTCGACGGTCCTCGCTCTGCTGAAGTCCTTGAGTCGAGGTTTCCTTTCGACGTCAAGTTGAGCTCGAAGTGAGGTGGATGGCAAAAATTGGTAGCGAGCAGAAGGAACGGGTGTAGTTGACTGAATAGCAGAAGCCGTAGAAGTCGGCTCAGATTTGAATTGAACATGGGAAGGTGTCGATGTTGAAAGTCGAGTGTCGGTGTCGTTCTTCTGTGTAGCAACAGTGTGAGTCGGCTTGGGAATAACTCGAGCTCCACTTATTAGCTCCAATGGAAGAAGACAGTGAATCACATTCGGAGTGTCGTCTTCACGAGCCTCAGGCAGCAATCCAGTCACAAGCATCTTATGCACAATGTACTGCCTCTGATTGGCCTCGATCTCACAGGCTTCGAGGGCTTCGCGACGACGTGATAGAACTTCTTTAAGCTCCTTTTTAAGGAGCACTCTAGCAAGTGTATTAGGAATTTTTGGGACATGAGATGGTTTGGTCCTGGCGACAGAAACGGGTTGTCGAAGAGCAGTTTTCGACTTGGCAGTGGATTGGAATGAAGCACCAGGAATAATGGCAGGATCAATGGATCGAGCAAGAGTAGAAGTACTAGCAACAGACGAAGGACGTGAATAATCAGGGGGCAGATGGCCATTTGGCAGTTTTTCAGGAGGAAGAGCTGTTTGAGTACAGGTAGAGCTGACGCCGAATATAGAATAGCTTGATGAGGTAGTTGGAATAGGAGCGCTGGCGTTGATGTAAACGGGAGCAGGAGAGGTTTGTGAACGAACAGAAGGCGTTGGACGTTTTAGTGATGAATCCGTCTGCACGGCCAACGGTGACATAGATTGTGGTGGCATAATCAGAGCAGTACTGCTTGACGGTGGAGCCGAAATATAGGTTGAGGTTCCAACGGGTTGCGGTGTTGGATAGGACGGTGTAGTCGAATATGATGAGTACGATGGAATGGATGGTAATTTACGACGACCCATCTCCTGACCGACCGAGCTGCCATCATCCTGAAACAAACGATAATCATCAAGTGACATCATTCTGACGCCCTCACATATGCCACCATATCCCCCGCTTATGAATAATGTACGGGGGTAGACAGCTGGCTGTTGCGGTTTAGCTGGAATGGATGCCGTGGAAAGTTTGCTAGGCCATTACAAGTACCAGGTTGCCAACAAAGTAGAATCGCCCTTGTGGGAAAGCACCCTATCCCGAGACATATATTAAATTGAAGTTAGATTGTCCTTAACTCTGAAACGAATACTTTCTCTAATATTTATCGTAACGAGCGTTCCCATTCGACTCGTTCCACTCCCCATGCCTAAGTACAACTGGCCTAGATTAGGCTGTAATTCGGGCCATTGCCTATCTTCCTTTATTGGTTGAGTGCTGCCTTAAAAACTGCTGAATGCGTTCGGCTAATGATGCAATGATTTGTGGACTTCAAGGACTTGGAGGCATCACTTGCGAATATTGCACGGGGAGATCGCGCCGCCAGACTCTCCTTTCGGCTATTGAGGAGGCACAGCTTTTCCCCTCTCTTTCGCTCGAGATCAATACCACTGCCTACTAACCAAGTTATGCGATCGCGGTTTCGCTCCATAAAACCCTTTAGCATCTATACATGAGCAAAATAAACCGGCTAGACAACAAACGCTATTGACTGCTATGGGGGAAGTCATCGGAAGAGGAAAATATGAAAAAACACCAAAGAACGAAAAGCTAAACTTCAATTATAGTTGTGTACAGATGACTGACCGTTTTCGGTGATGCGCATGCTGGGGAAGTACAGGAATCAGAGTAGATAGATGGAAGGCTCAAACGCTATCGCGGCCGGGTGTGGGTCTGGAGCAGCAGCAGCGGTCGGGAGAGCAGGCAGACCGAGCCTAGGGAGGGGCGGAGTCGGACGTCTGCACTCCCTCCGCCCTCACTGCGAGCCATCACCCTTCGCATATTGATAATCCCCTGTCGTCCAAGTAGCTCTTCTAGCTTTATTCGGACTACCTCAAGCCGCCAGTACCACCATGACATGCCCACCTTGCCGTACCAGTTGAAGCTGCCCATCATCGACTATTCACCATGTCGTCGTCGTCCTCGTCGGACGGCATAGCCAGCCAGCACTACTCACCGTCGTCTGCATTGGACTTCGAGCATATTGATAATGGCGAGTGCATGCCACAAGGGTGCCCTTACGTGGCGCATCGATTGGCCACCTCGCGTAATCCTCTCAGAAATGCTATCAGGAAAAAAGACAATAGAATAGAAGCTGGTTTTTTCCTCCCGAAAATGATGACTCCCAGCTTCTTCCTATTCTCAGAGCCGGACGATTCAGGGATTTATTCCTCGCTGTCCTTTACTGGGTGAATGGCCATAGAAAAGTGTCTTTTATACCGAGCCGTTTTTTTGCCATATCATTCATCTTGCAGCTATCCGTCAAGATCTGTTCTTTGTTTGGTTTGGACAATGAGGGATAGGGAAACGAGGCTACGGTAGGGCCGATTCCTGGAAAATTACACCCGAAAATATTGAAGGAAGATGAAATACAAACCGGTGAAATTGCATGTAACCATAGAAACGGCAATATAAGTGCTTCCTCCTTCAACGCCCAACGCGGTCATTGAGAATTGATTGAACCTTTGTGGACAATTTATGGGGTGGCCCTGCAATCTAAAAGGGGAAAACTGCTCTGGGAACCAATTCAATGGTTGCTTTTGATTTCGATTCAATTGGAGGGGCGGCTTGAAAATGATTAATGACCAAAGGCAATGAGCAGAAAGCGATTGAAAATGAACAGCTAGCGTGAGGAAATTCCGGCAAAAGGACGTTTGAGTAATGGAACCTCGAAGGCCTTTTTCGGAATGCGCCCATTCGATCTCCATTCAGAATCGTAGAGGCGTGATGAAGGCGTATGTGACCTGAATGACTTCGATGTCCAGCCCATGAACAAGCCGGTGCTTTATCCTCCTAAACGAGTCTGGTACCAATTCACCAACTCCGTAGGAACGGAAGGCTCATTAGGGTACACCCAGGAGAGTACGATCCGAGATCCGAACCCCGAACCTTGCGTGGATAGTGGGCGCACTTGACAATGCACCATCTCCTCCCAGTTTGTAGGACGAGGGCAGATTTTCAGCATGAAAAGTTGGTGAGGGATGTCAGGCAGCCGGAAGAAAGGTAGCTGGTTGAGTCAAGAAAGGTAGCTGGTTGAGCCTGCTCTCCTAAACGGGAGTAGGACGTAAAGAGGAAACAAAGGGCAAATCGTTCCTCGGGGATGAGCCGTGCATTCCGAATACCTTCACCTTATGGGGGCGGTGCAGTACCCTATGATTCGGGACAGTTTAAAAGCCACTGTGTCCATAAACCCTTTGTATGCCGACCAACTCCCTCCAGATCATCGAAAAATGCTGAGTGGAACATCGAACAAATTCAATAAAGTTCAAAATTAAGTAATTTCTCGAAAAATAAAATTCAAATGTGGACGAGTCGTCCGAACGTTTTTTGGAAATATTTAAAATTGATCTCAATAAATTTTCGAAGTGTTTTCAGTAAATTACTCTCGCGATCCGACGCTTGTTCGGGTGACTACTCAACAACAACAACAGAGGTATTAGAGTGTCTTCTCCAAGGCGATGCCGACGCGTATCCTGTGAAGGGGCGGATCCGCAACTGACACAAACGCTAGTGCCAACCAAAGATCATTAACTCTCCATGTTGAGAGGTGTTTTAAAGTATGGACAAAGCAGCGAATCCGAAGGGAGTCCTGATTCATCCAAACATCGTGGTATGAAAGGCACAAGTGTCGATCATTGGGGAGTTACAGTACGAAAATGTTGGTATTGATTAGGCCCAAGTCTCAAAGAAATCAAAAAAGACAGGAAAATTCCAGCAGTACGGCATTTCCAAAACTTCCACATTCCTGTATTGCACGAGGACAATGGGAATTAGGGAATTTGACCAGTTTTTTTACCCTGTTGAGTAATTAGGTAGGGTAGGGTACAAAATCCCTGCGATGCAAAGCATTCCACACAACAGCACTGCCTCGGCGAGACCCTGTGATACGTCCACTTAGGGGCGTCCTTGACGACACTTGGGTCGGACTTCGAATCCCAATTCGTTCATTTCAAATGGATTTTTTGTCGCAACAGCTGTCACACTGGTTTTTCTGAGGCGAAAATTTAGTTCCGGGGGTTACCTGTGAAAACCCCAAGCCCCTCAGCTTCGCCCTAAGTTATTTCTCCAAGATGGGAAGGAGTATATCGATATTTCTTATCTCTGGCTTGGAAATGTCTCCTCAACTATCGACAGCACTGACAAGCGGGCTCTACAAAAAGCGCTATCCCAGAATAGCCCCTGAGAACGCACGTCACTGGATAAGCTTCAAAGGGACGAGTGATACGATTCCTCCTATAGCGCACATTTGGAAAAGAGAAATAGCCGACAGCATCCAAAAGAGATCCGCGGTCAAAAAATAACCGGGATGAAGGTCTCTAGTGGCTAGCATGGCTCTTGCTTGAAAAATGGTCAAAAGGAAACAAATCGAAGTTGGCACTGTCCTGACGAGAAACTTTCCAGAGTCAGACCTGGAATTTCTGGGGACCTACAGCGACATTTTACAAATTCACAAATAATTAATAAATATTACCTCTGAGATCTCCCGCAGCCATTTGTACGATGATTTCAGCTCGTCGAAGGTATTAGGCAGTTCTGAATTGAATGTATCTACTGCAGGGACTTCAGTTCGAGTGGTCGCCGTCGTCGTTGTTGCCGTTGTCGCTGTCTTCGACTCTGTCGGTTCCACCTTATGAATTTTTGCCCCACCGAACACATCGGATGTGATGATCATGCCAGGAGAGCGTTTCAAGCCTCTGGAACGGTTCACTTCGTCGAAAACCCGCTTTTGCGAAAAATCCCTGACGACTTACCTGGGCGAAATATCGTGATCCATCGTTTCTGGATGAGCCATGACGGATTCCAATGTACTGCCAAGTGGCCTGGATAGTGAAAAGGCTGTTAACGAAGAATCTGAGGTGGCCGTGGAGGTTGTGGCGATTTCATCGGCTGTCGTCGTTGTCGGCGTCGACGTCGTAACACCAGCCGATGTCGATACTAAAACGATTTCGTTTAAAAAAAAACTTACAAAGTAGTTACTCCAACGGAATAATCTGGAGACGATGGGCAACCATATCGAACACTTTTTATAATCGTCGGAAAAATGGATCAGGGTCCACTCTAGAGGACCGTAATTTCCGATGAAAATTGAAGTCTTAAAAGCGAATCGACGAGGAGAAGTCGCTCTCTTTGAGAGGGCACAGAAAAAAGTACATGGACCGAAATTCAGTTTATCGAATTCATTAGTGAGAGCGTCAGTTGGGTCGAAGAAAGGAATTTCGGGGAGCCCCATAAAGTTTGTCGTGCACTGCCACTAGTTAGATACAAAGACTGCTTAAGAGTTGCTCCTCTTCAAGGAAACATCCCATGGGTGTGATTCATAACTTTCTCGGAGTATGACTGAATGGTCCTTTATGATAGGCAACAGATTTTGAGTGGAACTTGGGAAAAGGACACATCAGGCGGTCCCACGCAATTTTTTCCAACCTGTTCAATCCTTAGAAATCTGATTCTGGTAATTCAATAAGCGGCTTAGGGTTCGCTCGACCTTCCTAAAGCCCGAAAAACCTTTCTGAGACTCCATGGAGCAATTGAAGCTGGGCAAATTACTGGGTTCTGAGACCTTTTCACATCCACTTGGCCCAGATTTCTAGCCGTCTTGTTCCTGACGCCAAAGGCCAGTCTCGAACAAAACATAGTACCCCTAATGGGCACACCGTTCAGGCAGTGTATTAACCTGAAAAATAATCTTCTGTCCCCTATCCCTCATAAAGAACAAAGGATGAAGTCTTCTGGTCTCGATCGAGCNTGAGACTCCATGGAGCAATTGAAGCTGGGCAAATTACTGGGTTCTGAGACCTTTTCACATCCTCTTGGCCCAGATTTCTAGCCGTCTTGTTCCTGACGCCTAAAGCCAGTCTCGAACAAAACATAGTACCCCTAATGGGCACACATCCACCGTTCAGGCAGTGTATTAACCTGAAAAATAATCTTCTGTCCCCTATCCCTCATAAAGAACAAAGGATGAAGTCTTCTGGTCTCGATCGAGCCCCTACTCGGAATGGGCCCCGCCTTTGACTCCCACTCAGAATCGTTGAAGTAATTTCAACGCCTCTGAAGCTTACACAATCACTTGCGATGGATAGTCGAAGTTGAAGCCAGTGGCTTTCTCCCAGCTAAGTCTGGGATCAACTAACCGACCCAGAAGGGACGGAAGATTCAGTTGACCTGGGCAAGTACCGATCCAGAACTCGATCTCTGGACAATAAGTATGTCATAGTGCGCCACATGCCACTACACCACCTCTGCCCTACGGCTCAAGCCAACCAAAACTGCTCGTTACATGGACCCATAAAGATGTGAAAGGTATTGAAAGAGGTCTACCCGGATGGTTTTGGATACAATTCCACACAAGAAAGGCTATATAGTTCTATACGCGGGTAAGGGTAGTTAACAAGAAAAACAAAAAAGAAGGCAGAGAGAGGATAGGAAAGTGCTCAAAGAATTCACAGTTCAAAAAATCTCGCTTATTTAGTGGCTAATATAAAAATATAACACTTTGAAAAGGTTGGACCTGAAGAACGATGTGGCCTAGATAAGGAATCCCTTACGTGCATTCGGGATTGGATTTTCCCAAGTGGGTACGCCCTCGGTTTGAACGAAATCGAAAGATGTCAAGTATAGCAACGATGCAACGTTGTCAGTTGAAAAATCATCCCGTTTGGTTGGGAGCAGCATGTAGAATTCCCCCGTGGCCACGTCTTAAGCTTTTATGGGCGATATTGACTTGAATGGGAAGATGTGGCCGGAATGAATGAAAAGATTGCTGGTAAATAGCAAGCGGGCTAACCAGACGACTAAATGAGAAAGATAGACGATTAGATCCGAAGGGCAAAGGCGTACTGCTTCACTGGCAAGAGAAATAAGCATGAGCAGGTGGTTACGGATTTTAAGGCGGATATGGAACGGACTGGAACCGTTTCAGCGGTCACCGGCCTCACCTGGGACAGGTTGCTGTTGGAACGACTTCTGATCGTAGTAAAGCAGATTCGGCTGCGACTTTTGCGAAGTGTAAACGGAGTCCAGCTGAAAGTAAGGTCACTTAGGTTGCATCTGGGGCTTCGCAACAACGGACAAACTTACCAGCGATTCAATATCAGCCATTGTCTTGTCTATAGAAGCGCTGATAGACGCCGGTATATCGGACACCGTATTGATGATGGTGTGGGAAGATGGCGATAACACTAAAAAAGTTTCAAGTTAGCCTATGCGATGACCTGTTCCTCTAAGAAGGGTCACAGCGGTGGTACAGGTGCCAAATGGCCTGTCCCATATGAGTAACGCATAGGGAACTCGTGAATAACTACGAAAGGAAGGCACTAATATGATAGCTGAATATGAGCCTGAAGGAGGAGCTACGAGCCGTTTACAGCGTGCTGGTTCCCAATTAGTTGCCTCACCCCGCAACATGTTTTGGTTAGTTGTCTTGTTGTTAGTTAGTTGTCTCATCCTGTCTGGAACGCCCACTGATTTTGTAGGACAGAAAGGTTCGCACCCGTCAGCTGGTTCCTACTGAAGACCTCACTTCGTTGGTCCTGGTTTACTGATGCTGATTGTTATGCACAATTGAAATGTCTCGGAGTTGGATTTCTTAGATGAAACCACAACGTGATGACTTCTTTTGTTTTATCCTACGATGCTCCAAATTACACAAGCTAAAAAGTGCGCAACTGCCAAGAGGCGGAGCCCTGGCAGCTTCAGCGTTTCGGTGACTGGGACGCTTTTCGCTGCAGAGTCACTGGGGATAATTCCGCCCGACGAATAATTACCCAGTAATCCTAGTGGCAAATCGATTTTTTCAATCAATAAGCAGCTCTGTGATATTGTGAAGGCGTCGTAGAGAGTAATTGCAAAGGTTTAACTGACCTGTTGAGATTGAAGGAGTGAGGGAAAGCGGTGATGAGGAGAACAGGTACGAGGAGGTGTAGACAGTTGATGGTGATGATTGTGAGTGGGAGTGGGTGCTGTAGACGTGGCTATCGACAGTTGACGTCACAGAACGAGCTGCAGAACAAAGACAATAGCTGGAGATCGCACATACATTCACTGTATTGCTATCTGTTTGGCATCCCCGAACCATCTCCAAACCCCCACGATTTTCCGCCCAAACCAATTTAAACGCATGTAAGTGAACCAGGGTAGAAAGATGGATTGTCGGTTTAATGGGCATCCCATACAATTTAAAATTAGCTCCCGTAAAAAATCTAATAGTCTCTAGACAATGAAAAAAAAAACAAACGAATAAAGTCCATTCACTTGAATGCATCAGACATGGAAATTAGTGTGGGAATTACCTAATGACATCAAAAACTTGGTCAAGCGAGACAACTAACTAAAATCGGCGCGGGTTGGGACTCCCGCCACACCTGATAGGCGCCGTAGACCTGGTGAAATTCGGCTGCCTAGATTTTGTGAATGTGGGACTTCCTCGGACAAAGGTGAACTGACCAATCGACCCAGATGGGCGATAGGTTCTGGGTGGCGTTCGGGAGGCAAGCTCGGCAGATGGTGAACTCGAAGCATGCCTCGACCAAGTTTAAATAACCCTAATCAGGTCATAGTGAGGAGCGAGCGAGTCAACTATCCATGAACTGTAGCGCGCAGATTGGATTTTTTTTCACACGCCGAGAGGCCCTGTACACCTCAATGGGATTCAGCTGCTTTGATTCTGTGACTAGAAAGGGAGCTATTTTCTAAGACGGCTCTTAATTTCAAATCATCTGAGCAGTGGACTCGCTGAGGTTGGGGTTCCAGGACGTCCTGCTTCCCTCCCCATCCATCCAGGGACAGCTGCTCGGTTTCGTCACATCAAAACTGTGGGAGAATTATTGGGAGAGATTGGCTAAGGAGGGGCATAAGCCTTGACACGAGTGGGAGTGAGTGGGCCTAGAGAGAAGCTACGGACTTTTTATACGGGTGGTGGCAACTCAAACGCAAGTCAAGAACAGGAAGCGCCTTTTAGAATGTTGTTTGATTAAACTTTAAATAGCTCAGGATTCACATGAAAGAAAGACGTCTGCACTGCTTTTTAGGCAAAGAACACAGCAACATTCAATGATGAGAGAAGGAGAAGCTTTTCGTCGATAATCAATATCTCTTGGGATGCGCCGCATATTCTACAGGGTGCTCGAGTCCGCCAGAATACAAAACCACAACTCCCTATTAGACGTCCCCCCGGAGCGACAAGACAGTCAACTCTCCCCATTTTCTCTAAATCTACCTACAAAACTTCTAGATCAGTGCGTCGAGGAAAACCTCAGTGCTCAAGATATCCTCAGACAGAATGGCCCCGGACTAAGCACAGCTGTGCCAAGGCTGCATTACCTTTACATGTGGGATAGCCCCGGATGATTAATGCAAATCCGATTACTACTCGACATTTCAGACAAAGAATGGGTATTCAGGCGTATACCATGTTTAGGGGAGTCAGGAAAGTTTACCCATGGGATTCAAAAAGGTAAACTACATGCCAGGTAGACTATAGGAACGGGAAAACGGATGTAATGACTCACTATAAGCTCCAGATCCGAGTGAGATGATCGTATATGTCGAAGTAGAAGGTGCTGTAGTGGTGGTAGTAGTGACACGGGTGATTATCGCTGTCGGTTGACCATACATACCGATAATCGAGTTCGCTACCGAACGTGCTGCTTGCCGTTTCTTCTCCCGAGCTGAAAAGTTCCTTCCCTTATTGCTCTCCCAGATAAGCCAGCAGAAGAGCTCCTGAACCTACCAATCATTCGGCTTTCGCTATTCTCAATGGTCCCATCGCATTCGTTCGCATCTTCGGGAATTGTGTAAACTGGTCCAGGACGATGGCAGAACAACGAATGGCTCTGGTAGTACTGGGCTGCACGGTTCACATCCACTTCTTCCATGTCAACGGACTGAAATGGGTGAAATTTATTGGTCGTACCAAGGAAATGAGTTCCGACAAATAGCGACCGGAGCTCTCACCACATCTTCATCTTCCGGCGACTCCAAGAATGGATTCTTTCGTTCCTCGTCCTTAGAGATTTCCAGGGGTGTGTCATGCTTCTGAATGAAAACTTCACTCTCAAGAATATTAATAATCTCAATCAAAAAGGTGGTGAACCTGTTTTGAGAGGGTGTCATCTTTGTCCTTGGAAATCAGGGACACATCACTAGTGGGCTCAGCAACCTGTAACCTTACATGAGTTAAGGCTCACCCGGGAACCCCAGAAGAAGGAACTTACGTCACGCTTTTCTTTGCTCCTCTGCAGGGTGGATTTTGCCCATTGGACGTCAAATTCATCGTCAGCTGCTTCTCCAAAAGCTTGGATTTGTTGGAGGACCTGAAGACGCAATTTTGAGTAATCCATAAGCAGCGGTCATCAGCAGCCATCTGACCTCCTTCCCATATTGCTCCTGTCGTTGCCGTTCCTGTTCAACTTCTTCATATGAAGGTGTAGGGGCGATTGGCGCGACTACCACCTTGTCCGGATATTCATCATCATCTTCACTTCCACTCTCTTCATCTTCGCTATCCATTCGGTCATCATGTACGGTAACAGTGATCTCTGGTGTTGCAGGTGTCACTCTTATCGGCGTCTCAATCCCCATCGGAGTCTAAAATGGTGATTTTGGTGAATATCGAGGGAAAGCTGTATGGGTAAAACTTACCCATGGTATCGACGAAGTCCTTGGCAGGGCTTTCGATGACGGAACCACACCGGTGTCAAATTCAATCTCTTTGAGAGCATAACCTGATCCACCATCAGCTTCTGAAACAATAAGACAAGTGCAGTGACCGACCCTAGAACTCCAAACCGATGAATTAACAGGATTTACCACACTTTTTATACAATGTAAGACTTCAAATCAACTTATTTACAAAGTAAATGTACTAGTTTTGTATATGATCTAGTTTTCCTCTAATCAGTGAAATGAACAGCCATCTTCCACTGAAGCTTTCTCCACATTCAACCTCGGTCTCCTTCGGATGTTCACAATGTAAATTGTAAATTATCGAGCCGCTATATTCAGGCTTTGTTCTCCGATTTCATGCAGAATTACTAAGTCATAATTATGCTGTAATTAATTCTCGGCCTAATTATGACGGATCTCTAGTCGGGAGTAGTGGACTCTTTAAAAATGTGATTTTTTGACAGGCTCCAGAGAAGGTTCTCACGCAGTGCGAGTCCCTCCATCCAGGAGCGCGATCCTTTCGGAAAAGAACAGTCTACATAAGTAAAAATACTGACTAGAGGTCCCTATCAACAAACACCATAGGCAAAGGGGCATGAAAGGGGAAGGAGAGGTGAGCAAGAAGGAGAGTGGAGGGTAAGATCAGGGGGGAGGTTGCTACTGAGACTACAAAATAGAAAAGAAAGGAATCCAACATATAAAAGTGAGGCTAAACAGTATTATTGGGTTGTCCGAAAAGTTCCCGCCGATTTTTGATTCATCTTTGAATGAAAATTCCTAGAAGAAGAAATCCATTGATTGAACAATATATCCTCCATTCTGTTCAGTAAGGATTCGCCATCTTCCTGTAGGTTCCAGTTCCCCTCTTCCATAGATGGTTCCAGACTTAAAATCGGAAATCCCACTCATGTGCTTTTTGCAGTCCTCCAGCGAATTGAACGATTTTCCATTCAAAGAATTTTGCAGAATCCAAACAAGTGGTATTCTGATGG
>UZAF01019270.1:378-25339 GCA_900617895.1 Haemonchus placei
ACATACGCATTCAATAGCCACTACGATCTTGAATAGAAGTCGAATACGTGGGGCATCCCTCTGACGGGATTGATTAACGCTCCAAGACTTCATCCTTCAACCTTTATGATGAAGTAATAGGAACGAAAATCCAGTAAGGGAACACGGTTCTTACAGTCATTTTACTGAAAATGGACGCAGAACTCCACAGACAACAGTTTACCTTTCATGGCATAACCCTATTGTAATGTCCGAATCCTCAAGCCGTCTCGTACGAAGCATCGGCGCGGAATGACTGGACGGCCAAGGGATGTACCACATCAAGACCACTCGTTCGAGTTTGGACCTGCAGCTGGATTACAGTAAGAAAAGAGTCCTCATTGTGGACTTCCTTTTTGTTAATAAAATCACTCAGTTATCATATGTTGGTCATTATTGAACTCTTCCGGTAAGTTTGAGACGGTTCAGGAACTTTTGAAAAGGCGCTGAAAAAAATCGGGAACTACCGTATGCTGATGGTTAGATAGCGTTATTTTAACGGCGCACTAATATCGGAACACAAAAACGATGTGTTTGATGAAAGGACGATTTCGAAATCGGACAGAGATGAATGCGGCTTCAACGGGGGGCTTTGTCAAAGCCTTTTATACAGCTCTTCCTATCACATGCTAATGGATTCTGGCAACGCTCAACATAATTCGATGTTAATGTAGCTTATAAAAACTAGGAAGTTGAGCATTTTCTGATCACCCAAGTCACGTACAGCACTGTTCGCGGGAATGGTGTATGATCCACGGCAGCTGTCTGACCTGAATTCTCTTCTTTTTCTTTACATCATTTTCATGATGTCAGCCAACTACGTACGTCATAATGGCTGCCTCATTCCCTTGTGACAAGTCGGCAACACAGAGAACCACCAAACTTTGACGGCCGTTTCAGCGATCTCATTTCGTCGCATGCGGGATTTCAGTGTAATGATTGATTAAGTAGCTTTTTGTTCGATGCTGGGTGAAATATGTACGTGTCAGGGGTGAAATATGTGCTGTAATAGCATGTACTGAGGTCTCTGATGTTCACGAGTGTGCACTTACTGCAACCTTCAAACCTGTTATAGTCATAGTATTTCCTTGAAGACGGAGGCCCTCTGAGAAGGCGCTGAAGAGGACTCAAAAGAGGATGTGAAGGGAGAGGATTCAAACCCCTTACAAATCCCTGTCCGTATCTGTGTACTTGTATTCTAAAGTTCATTCTCTGCTTGCTCGTCATTTCAGGGGGAAGGACACCATAATTTGAATTGTGTATAGTGTGAATTCATGCATAGTTAAAAAGAACAGTGTTATTGTCGATGTTCAACTTGATTCTGGGATTTTAGGGGTATCAAGCGCGACACTGAAGGAAGGAACGAAAATCCAGAGCGGGAACTCAACTTTTACAGTGATCTTACGGTGATTTAGAATTCAGTGGAAGCAAAACTCCACTAACTTCACTGATTTCCTTTCACGGCGGTATAAGCTCAATTGAATACACGAATAGTCTACGGTTACGATGCAAAAGTGCCCTAGCAATGTCACAGAGTGGGTAGAAGGGCGACCGATGGAGTGTGCTACATCATGACACAAGACGGATTTTTAAGTCTCATGAATGTGTTAAACAGTAACCGAAGGATACACTCATGCGGCTCCAGAGGCTCACACTGGGTGGTGGACATTGGAGGATTATTGTATTACAAGTTCACGGTCTTTGAAGTCCGACTTGCCATCACAATCACTCGTTCGAGTCAGAACCCTCAATCGTGCTGCTGTAAGGAAAGTTCCCGTAATGAATTTTCGTTTCTGTAGCCAAACGAGAAGCCTTTCAATGGTAAGGGTTGTTCTCATTTTGCCGAACCCTGTTTTCACCAATCGCAACGTTTCCATATGGATTTCGCAGTTACATTGCTCTTGTAAGGGATGTTTGTATTTTCAAGAAAGATGTAAGAATAGACTCTCCTCTTGAAGAAGGAGGCGGTAAGGGGCCTTGAATGATCGATATGGGTCTCAGAGTTCTACTTTACAGCGCTAAACTCTAAACGGGTGTGGCGATGTATCAATGGGAGTGGTCCGTCAAAAACAACAAAAAATATCTATAATCCCAAAAAAATCAGTTAAAGACGTAGATCTGATTTGAATAATCAGGCGAGATGCTACTTCAACATCTAGCGCTAGTTCAGTGCAATTTTCTCGAGCTTTCCCGACAGTCTCATGAAAAGAGAGCAACGAGCTCGGGGCCCTGATGGTTAGATTCAGTGAAGCCACAGTGTGTTTNCAGCAGAGAAGACGCCGTCCAATTACTGTTAGAAAAATAGAAATTTTTGAAAGTCGGTTGTCCAATCTTTTTACGATTATTTGATGAAACACCGTCTTCGGACTGGAAACAGTCATAGAACCGGTGTATCCGCAACCCTAAAAACCGTTTTCAATTCTAATTAAATGGGTGGCGAACGGATTTTCTTTCGTCTAGCCATCACGTGCACGACGACGACTGTTTTTGCTCCGTTTGTCGAAAGGTTGAGTCAATGGGAAAAGAATTCTCTGAACGACAGAATAAAGTGACCTTCACCGGACTGTGGAATGTGGAACGAAGTGGATGTCATGTGCTGCGTGTGAAATTGCTTATCGTTTCAATGGCAGTCAATGAGGGCAATGGAAAATTAGGTAACCTTAAGATGGCGTGGTCTAATCATCTGAGAGTGGCTTCACTTACGAAATTTCTTCAAGAAAGGGGATTTGGTTGCATTGGTATAATATTTGATAATGTAATCATGAACACAGCGTAAATCTAACTCGAGAAGCCGAGCGTCCTATAGAGATTTTAGGAGTGTTTATTCGGTTCATTATTACCCGTTCTTATCTCTACAGCGAGCGCCATAAATATGGTAACAACTTGCCACGGAAGGTAACTCCCTTCTTTGGCGGATTTTCAAAATTCGTAAAGTTTAAATTTTTACGAATTTTTTCAAAGTTTGTTATATTTACGGGGCATATACGCAGTTTTAAATGTTATACTGGAACCTCCTATTTGTGTTCATGTTGGTGGGTACTGTGCTGTTCTATATTCTTTGCTGTCACTGGTGCAATCTGAATACGTCGGGGTGAGGGTACGGAACACCCATAAATTTCCTGTCATTTGGCGTTTGACGAGTTTTGACGCGGAGAGACGCGCCATGAAGCGAGACGCCACGATATCCACGTCTACAACCTCATTTTTTTTAAACCCTTGATTCCAACTCTTACATCGGCGAAGTCTCACTCCTCTAGTTTTTACCAGTACTTTGCTGATTGGCAACATAATATATCAATTCTCTTCCCTTTCTTTCTTCCCTTCATCTAAGAATAATGTAGAGCCCGTTGCTTTGACGTCTCGCCGTTTAACCCGCCTTTAAGCTAATGTCGTGCCTTCCGTTCGACTTCGTAAGTCGGCTGGGGTGGCGCGCACCTTGGTCCCACCGGGAAGGTACAGTACGCTGCAGAGAGCGAGAGGCCGCATGTGGCTATGCTTAGCCACGGACTCTGGCTGCTCATGCCATCATGCGACGATTGCATCATCTAGTCTCGTCACCGTCGTCGCGGCAGCCTAGTAATCTCCGTCTCCTGATACGCCCTCGAGGTCAACGGCATTGTCGCAGCACCAGAGGATCTCGCAGCACTACTGTATTTTCATCTACTATTGGTGCCACTGCTGCCAAGTCTACCTCACCCAAAGGAAATCCGGAGGAGTGGTCCGCAGTCAAGAATGAACGAAGGAGCAGCAGTACCGCAAGGAGGCTGGGAGGGTTGGATGGTCAGGACTGAGAGTTAGCAGATCGTACCCATTTTGTAGGTTTAGTGTGATTTTAATGTATATGTGTATTTCTCCATATTCCTTTCCATGGTATTTCTAGTATCTTAGATAATTACATTTACTTGCATTTATTCTAACATTTAGCCTCTTGTACGTAGTTACTCATGAAACTGTATAATTCATTAAGGTGTGCTTAGTGCGTGAAGTGTAGTCGTGAAGTGCGTTTTTCCATCGTATCCCATATATCGCAGTCATCCCGTGGTCAGGGGTGAGCGGGTACGCAGGCCCTGGTAGGATCTCGTGTCCTTCGCCTCGAGAGAACTCGGCGCTGGTCGAACAACCCTCAACGTACTGCGTATACAGTGCTAACCCGTAGGAGGACGCAAGGGGGATTGGGGGAACTCAGGACTTCCATGTCCATGTGGTAGATGGTTACAAGTAATAGCGAGCGGACGGAAAACCCCGGTCACCTAGCTCATGCCGCTAGGGTCGCCGTGCCGAGCAACCATCGTTGCGGAAAGGCCTCGGTGGGACGGCCCGACGGCGCGACGCGTCAAAACTTGCCTACTGACAGCGCACTCTTATGTTCCCCACCCCATCCGGATTATTTCTTACAATAAAACGTTATCAGTGCCCACACCGGGGGAGGAAGGGGGGGGGGGGGGTAACCGCTGTCAATTATGACCTGAATTTGAAGGTAAACATAGTTACTCATGGCTATGTAGTTCTTCTCTCCAGCGTTAATCCCACGAATCAGAATGGTCACTTTTAGTGCCGCGTTTTTACGACGCAGCCGTTGGTCATCAATAAAGGCACGGTTCACGATAAAAAATGGTTACTGTGTTCTCCCCCTAGGAATACCCAGTGGCCCCCATGGTAACAGAAAGGACCCTCTCGCGTCCAAACAATCGACGGTTGGCATGGTGGAAGCCCTGTCCTCGGCTCTCGCGGCCTTTCCGCCCCTCAACCGTTGTCATGTCAGGCGAGTGTCGAGGCGATGCAGATTGCAAATTTTCGCTCTAGACCCACACATTATCAGCTGATCGCCGAGTAATAAGACGATGTTTTCCTCCTATTCTTTTGTTCTCTGTTATTCTTTTTGCTGTTGCGATCCCTAATTTAATTTTCTACCCCAAGATTCGCACCAGGTCCAAAACGTACGCACTGACACACATTGTACAGCTCGTCCAAATGCCCCATCCTTCTTCATTTTTCTGCCCTCACTTTCGTCCAGACCCCTTCTTAATGGTATTTCGAAGCCTTAATTTACCTTAGAAACACTGATTCACGCAGTTTCTTCGCCTTCATCGCACTAATTTCCACCTTATCTTCCATTTTTCGTCATAATCTGGACTGCTCAAAATTGTCGTGAACTGTGCCTTTAATGCCGACTGGTTGCGGGGAAACATTGCTGAAGTGTGTTCTCTCACTGTTCCCATTACAGGAATCCTTGGCAATTCAATTATGTAGTTGCTCTAGCGTTGAGTAATGATTACCTATTCAATAACAAAAAATCGATGCTTGTCTCCATCAGTTGGTCAGAATGACGGTGGCGAATAAGACACCTGTGGTGGAACGTCAGCTTCCAGTCGCTGGGAGTATATGTCACTTTAGATTGAGTGAGTAAAATGTTTATAAGCAATATCAATAGGAATGGGGAGAGGCAAAGGAGAGGCAAAGAAGTCAGCACGACGGCGTTATATGATCGCTACACTTTGACTCTTCTAACCAGACTGTTAGATGTGGATTGGACAGCGCCTTCGTCTCGACCGCCCCATATCTGGGGCCGTGGAATGTAACAAAGAGTAACTCAGCAACAAAGGTCTTAGGAAGGCGTGACACTCCCCACTCCAACCAACATAAATCACAGCCAATAATGAGTAAGAGACCTATAGAGAGATTCTTCTTTTTTTGGACGCCCGCTACGCAGGAGCCCGGGTTCGGTGATCGATCCTCAGCCGATGCACCAAAATTCGCGGCGGAACCTCAGCTGCTAGCCACAAGGAGTACATCTCCCTTTAGATTAATGGCTCAGGAGAATATTTATTGAAGCGATGTTAATAGCAATAAGGCGAGACGAATAAATGAGCACGAGATGTCCGCTACCATTTAATTTCTCAAGACACTGCCTCTAGAGCGAGCAGCGCCTACGCCTCGGCCGCCCCACATCTGGGTGATCGCGGAATGTAACAAAGAATAACAACAGTCGTCAACAGCAACAAAGGTCGCGCCATGCGTGACAACAGTAATCTATTCGGTATAATCTGTCAGTAGATAAAACGTACTGACCTCCTTCCGAGCATATTCCTGAAGCTGTTACCATCCCAGTCTAGGTGGATTCTCCTTATCTCCAACTTTGTATTGAAAATGGAAAGTTTTGTGGACGTTGAGATTAGCTTCGACAACGCTTGTCCAGGCAAACGTAGGAGTGAGCCTCTCCCTTGCGAATTCATCCGAATCTGCCCATACGCGAATGTCGGGCGATTACAATTTACAGAAGGTTAACGTTGACGGCATTGAGCTTTCAAGTTTAGTCTATTTGCAAAAAGCTGTTTCTGGAAGAAGTTTCGATTCTTGAAGCAGTAACATTTCCATGCTTTTTCTGCCCTGAGCGTGGAATCTGAGTTCGGTACGCAATCTCGCCGCAGACACGTTCTTTCACGAACTACTCCTTTCCATTTCCTATCTTTCTTTCTTTCTTTCTCTTCCTTCTTTCTGCTTGTCCACTATTTCTTGCTTATTTCACAATTTTGATTCAGTTCCTTTTTTCTTGTAAATTCCTGTGAACATTTTGATGTGTGCTTTGATATTTAATGTCCATGAAACCTTTAATCCCAACCTTAATTCCCTTTTTAGTGCTATTTTGCACATAATTCCCGAATTGATTCCGAACCGAAAATTTTCAAGTTCGCTAACGGTTAGAGTTTCAGGAAGTCCAAATAAGCAAAAGCAGAAAGCGTAAGAGGAGCTTTTCTGAACTTAACCTTAGTCCAAATCTTCATTTTCTTGCCCTAAAAAAAGGGTTCAAGTGTGTGGAAGCCAATTGTGGTATAAGTATAGCGATAGCGTCCATTATGTTATCCCGTGATCTCTGAGTTCGTGTTCGATTAAGTGCTACCAGCGTTTACTCAACGTCTTCCCTCTTTATTACAAATTACTACCTCCAGAGAATGCTATAGAAGAGAATTGAACATTTCAGAATGGCTGCCTCGAGAAGAAATTTATGTCGACGGAAATACGATGAACTATCAGACCAGTTTTTCGCTGAAATCGACGAAACATGCCAAAAGCATCGATATACGAAGGTAAGCGGTCGAGCTCTCATGAAATACCATTCAGAGATAGAAAAATTAGCTTTCACTGGCTACCATCTTTATTCTCATCGACTTGATAAAGTACAGCGAAGTAAGGATATTAGAGCCAACATGATTTATGTGGTCTAAAAAGAAGGGAAACGCACTTGAAATTAAGTTCATCTCGTTCATTCTCCCAAATTAGGGAGAACATTTCATATCTATCAATTTTACCTTGGTAACTGGCTTCTGACATCCCGGCTTCTACCGTTTAGCTTCATCGCATACCATGTCCATTATCCTCGAGCAGCCCTTTTTCACCAGAAAAGCATTCACATTTCCAACTGCACCTCATGAATAAGAGCTTGGGAGTCCGTAGACACAACAAAGTAAGTAGCAGACAAATGTGTGCGATTTAGGTGCGAAGTTCAAAACGGGTAGAGTTACTACTGTCTTAAACAGCAGCCACGACACAAGTAATATTCGGGGTGTGGCGGTCGGGCACGGACCCCACCCGTGAATGCAGATAATGATACTTTCAGATTAGAGCCTCATGTTGTTACGCTTTTGCACCATCGAGTGACGATCTTGCCCCCGCTTTCAGAGTACAGCGTAAGCGACTTTGATGCACGTCGGCACCAGCGGCTGCTGAGGCTCGGAACTCTGGCCGCGTCGGCGTCCGTCGCCGCTGACGGCGTTTCCGTTAGAGCGTGTTATTTTTCTTGCACGGCATTAGAAAATTTCACACTAATATAGTTTTGTCACGTCATACCTGGGTAGACAAAATGTAAAAAAAAAACAAGTCGATTATTCTTAGATGATGAATAAGAGTGAAAAACGAAACGCTAAAAATTACAATCAAACAATATCAACTACCGACCCTTTACCGTATTAATCGATAACCGGTGCCGTCAACAGAGTTAAGCGCCGCTGGTTGACTTGAGAGCGTCGGGCGCAGCGGCTTGGCGCTCTACGCTCTACTCTGAAAGCGCCCACTGGAACGCTATCTCATTGCAGTGAAAATGCACCACAACGGCAGGAACCTAATCTTGTCTCTCCCCTCTCCACGCTAGTGATAGCAAAAGTTACAGAAGAACGAAAAACAGAATTCGAATGTACCTATATAATAGTCTCGTACATATAAATAGTAAAGCACTAGTTTTCGAGAGGGCACATGATGGAAATAAGTGACCGCACGTGACCATCTGTCACCAGTTGTCGACTATTAAAAGTGGATTTACTTTTTGAATACTTATGCCTGCATACGAGAATGTTCGTTTCAGGACGACGTTGATCGTTCGATGAAGAGACTTCTGAAAATCGCTGAGTTCCGGGATCCCACGCCGAACGATGTGAGCATGAGCACCTCGCTAGGGAACATCACTAAAGAGCACCTTGAAAACTTTTTCGTGGTCTTTCGCGACCTCGTCGATCGACGTTCGTTTTCTCTCAAAAGTTTCCTTTCTGCAACGCGGGGTCATTTTTGGTTCCTTAGAAGAGTTTTACGTAGTAGAAATAATAGAAATTTTAAATAGAAGAAGCATCGCCTCCGAACACCATATCCGTCTTACAGTAGGTACCATCGCATAAGAAAAACTTTAGAGGAGAGAACACAAGCAGGGAGCAACCGTCATGAATTACAAGATGAACTGTAGAGATGTGAGAGAGGGTGTACATGGAGAAGAACACGTTACTCCCTTTATGGCGATTTGGCGTTGTCTGTTGTGTTTTGGTAATGAGGGCTGAAGGATAGTGATATCCAGTGGAGGACGCAGCGACTCATGTATACACACCTATTTATGAAAAGTTCAAAAATGAGAAAAAACACTACTTGACTAGGAAAGAATTGTGTTCTTTGTATGTGGTGTTGGATATAAATCTATTATAGCAGTGAGATCATAAAATTTTGCATAGGTTTTCCACTTACAGCAGTTGAAGACGTAGCTATTAATGGAGAGACGGACACAATGAGCCAGCCTTCCTCTGATTCTGATTCTGATAGCCTCAAAATTGAAGACGTTCTCCCTTCACCTTCAGAGTCATCGGATTCGGAGAATTCATGTGTTAATCTTGATGACGTTTCATCCGATACAGAGTTGGTTCCTCGATTTTTTGTCACCGCTTCTTTCCTTTGATATTTTTGTTACTTTCCAATTCTTCTCATTTCGCTACAATTTTATTTAACAGGTACTGTTTTGCAGAGAGGAACAGTTTGAAGTCGAGCGTATCATTTCTCGAACGGTAAGCTGTTTCACTTTTCGGGTTTATTTTCTTATATACGGTATTCGCTTGTATCTTGTACCAATGCCTTCACTTGTCGGTGATGGTGTTGGTGATGATCTTTCATTTGTTTCTTCTTATTTCCTGTTTTAACCTCAAGCTAAGCAGAGAAATATTCTCTATTTGCATATTTTTACTTACTACATTAATATTTTTTCTGTAGTAGAAGATGAGTAGGTGGTGGGGGTTACAGTAAACGTGAAAGGTGCAGCTTTCTCTTTTGCAGGTCAATGCAGAAGGAAAATTTGTCTATCATATCAAATGGAAAGGATACGAGACATCGTCAGATCCCGAAAACTTTGTTGATGAGGAGAACATGGTGCGTCTTAACGTTTGCCACCTTTAGTTGGTGTAATTAATCTGCCTGTTCTTTCAAGAAGTTTACCTCATAGAATTGAGTCGTTTGTTCTAGCACTGCCCAGAATTAATAGAGGAATTCGAACGTCTAGAGAAATTAAAGAAGAAGCAACGCNATCTTTAGTTGGTGTAATTAATCTGCCTGTTCTTTCGAGAAGTTTACCTCATGGAATTGAGTCGTTTGTTCTAGCACTGCCCAGAATTAATAGAGGAATTCGAACGTCTAGAGAAATTAAAGAAGAAGCAACGCGCAAAGAGGCTGGAAGAACAAGCAATCATTGCTAGAAAACGAAAATTGGAAGCAGAACGGAGAGCAAAAGCAGCGGTTCGGCTTGTTATGCATTTGCCCTGTTTTCTCTATGTTCGATTTTTGAGGAGCAAGCCTTTATTGGAAAATTCTCTCTTTACTAGTTGCTTCATAAGCAACAGTAACCATTTTCGTCCAAGTAAGAAAATTGCCATAATTATAGAAACGTTTCAAATTTTTAAGTTTACAGTTTGGCTTGTTGATTAATATATTATCACCCCTCTACCTTACCCATTTTTGGAGGTTTTTTTATCGAACGCTTATTGTTTTCCCTTTTCAGTTTTCTTTGAAATCAAGAAGGAGCAGTAGTGACGAGGAGCATCGTAAAAAGGTAGACAGATTTTTCAAAAAACTTGTGTGTGTCGTGACTCTCATCCATTTCAGTCTTGCAAGGAAATAAATTTGTGTTCCAGTACAAGCGCTTCTGAGGAAGAAGATAAACAGGTGTGTCCTTTCCCATTAAGCTCAGAATTACTATCGGGTCTGCTGAAGGTGGTGTTGATTTCAACAGCACCTCATGGAAGATAATTCAACAAGGTGTCCCGTTACTATCTCCTTAATGATGAAAAAAACGAATTTTAGCCCTCACCGGAGCTTCCTAACATCAAGCACCGATCTCGCTCACCACCTGCTATGAAGAATGCTGTTCCGCCTCGAAGTCCTAATCGACAACGCAAGAAGAAGAAGCACAAAGCCAGCTCCAGCTTGAAAAAGCGTATTAATTGGACGTCAACCTCCAGCGAAGATGATGAAGTAGGAACAAATGGAGAGAGGGAACAATTTGTTAATGGTAATACACCTTCATCTCTGATTTCTGGGAACGCTACCGGCCACGAAGCAGTGTTACCTTACTACCTTAGAACGACACTTTAATCCTTCCTCACCAGCATCACTAACTTCACAAGACTTGTTCCATGCGTTTTTCTCGAGTATCTCATGCGATTCTTTCTTCCTGCTTAAAACCATTGTGTAAATATAACTATGATTACTTGTTTTTTCAGACTCTTCCAACGAAAACATTAAGGAAGAAAGTAATGAAACAAGTGTGAGTGGTAATACTTCATGAATTCTTTATTAATCTTCGTCCTTTCATTGGAAATAGCATGACATGCCGATTTTGAAGGATACCATTGACCCCGAACTTGCCTTTAAGTACATCATGCGAGAAACAGATGGTTTTCGAAAAGGATACAAAGTGAGTGCTTTGATACAGATGTGCTGTCTGCTACACAGTTACTTTGAAAGTTTAGGCAGTGAAGGTAAGTGTTGTCTGTGAGCACCCTATCACCAAAAAGCTTGTGGCTGTTGTGGTATTTACCGACCCTTCGGATGATCACCAATTTGCTCAGTATATCCCTTTTCGTGAAGCTGTTTTAAACGCTCCACAGGTTAGTTATTCTTCAATAATCTTTTTGCCATTAATTAATTGGATAAAAATGTGCTTTATTTTGTTGCTCCCCGTTCGATAGATCATAAGAGCAGTCAAACGATTTCCTGACTAGTAGAACAAAATTCATTCGCGTTTCATGGCAGAGTCAGAGTCTCATTTGATAACACCAATAGCTGACCCAATTGTCACATTACGATTAGACGAATGGGCATTAGTTCTAGTGTTTGATGGCTTTCTTATGAGCATATTTTAGGAGCTTCGGGATTACTTCACGGCCGCTGATAACGCTGATCCTAAAAATTTAGCACTGTCGCTGGTGCTTCAGTATCCCAACAAACCTCCCTAAGCGATAATTCTATTGCCTTCACATAGTAGACACAGTAAATGATCTCTTTTTATGTAAGTAAATTGTTATTGTTCTTGTTGCAAGTAAATTAAATACCACTATTATTCTTTACCGAGTAACCCATGATGATGAGAACGATGAGCGTGTCACTAAGCAAAACTCTCTTTGCCAGGGACGTAGTGAAAGAGCGTGACGTCGACGTCGACCGAATGACAGTCTATGTCTCTAGAGAAAGAAAATGGGTAGGAAATGGAGAAAAGAGTAGAAAATATCAGCCTAAAAAACCCCAAAGGCTCTTCAAAAAACCAGGTGAGAAGTGAAGGCAGACTCTCAAAGTACTTTCATCGTCAGTAAGAGCTGTCGATTTCCCATGCTCTGTGCGAACACTGTCTGAAATTTTTTACCATTTAACCATCCTTGGTATAGCGCTAGTACGCACCTTTGGCGAAACTTCCTGCCATCTAATAAAAGTTTTACAACAAGCTTCAGATTAGGAATAAAATAGTTCCATCAATATGCAAGTGATGGAAAATTAATCGGGAACGACCTTGCTCAATAAAAAATAATTTATAATTTGAAGAACATAAAAACTTTGGAGCATTAAGTTTCAGATTTGAATAAAAGCTCTTCCTTCTGAATCGTGTCCCGTTCCTGGCTTTCCCACCGCTTCACATATGGCTCATGAACATAGCAGTCTTCGCAGACGAAGTTCACAATAGCTGCGGTTCCCGTTGGAGTAAGTTGTACTCCGCTTAACTTGTGTCCACATCTGGGACATAGCCGGAACAGCTGCATCAACAAGTTTCCTTTGACAAGGTAATACCGATCGAGCGCTTCTGGATCTGTTTCTTGAAGAGTTGGTGGATGGTCGGACATTGGTAGCGAGGAATACTCTGTATCGTCGTCGGGCGCAAATTCATCGAAACTCTAAAGATGTGTATAATTGAAAACAAGTTTGAAGTTCCAGCGATATAAGTTTCAATAATTACAGAAGTTGAATTGGCCCTCTGGTGGATATCCTCGTCACTCCCTGAACTCTTGATAGTTCCATTAGGATAAAGGATTTCTGACAGATTCTTCACTTTTCTACCCATCGGATGGGCGTCTCCACCGACGTCAGTCTGAATCAAAACTACATGAAAAATACTATACTACTCCATTTCCAAAGTTGTTTCATCACCTCTTTTACTTCCCATAATGATGTTGCATAGTAACGTTTGAGGGCATCGTTGAGAAATTTGCTGACATCACGAAATGTGACGGCGGTGATACCCTGAACTTAATACTCATTTCATTTCCCAGATCATTTGCAATGGTTATAAATGGTACTTCTGCCATCCTATTTATCGCATTGACCAGTTCTTGAGGAATGTCTCCATCCGTCACATAGGCGGTACGGCCGGAAGCACTGGGATCTTCGAAATGAGCAAACCTTTTCCCGTACATTACCATTTCAGCCGATACATATTGAGCCTGCTCATGATGAAAACTGAGCTGTTGAGTTCCAAATCGCTCCAAAACTTTGTTCTACTTACCGCTTGCACGACATGTATATGACAGACATAAGCTTGCCGTTTGGTAGCCTTCTCAATAAGGCCCCGTGCACGTTCAAGGTCCACATATCCAGCTAATGAAAGGGACATCAACAAGACCACATTTTGGGACCTTGCCGCAGACGATCTCTTTCCGTTCAATTGTGTCAAAGCTTTTTGACAAATTACACAGATTACCATTCAAAAGAGTTCACTGAAAAATATGCATTTTCATTTGATATGATGACTATTCTCTACAATATAATGGATATAATGGTAACAATCGAATGATCTAATGGAAATTTCAAGTTTTTACACCTGAAAAGGTTCAAATAACGGTAGAGTTATACTAGTAGATAAAAAAAANAAAAAAAATATTTGAGGATGAGGCTGCTGCAGGAGTATAAACGCAGATTAGGTTACCTTACATGCTTCATAAGGATAGGACGATGGAAAGGATCTAACGCAAGGGATACCTATGCCTACCAACAAAATAAGGACATTTGTGAGACAACATGGAAGCAGTTCTTTGAAGGGATAATTTACCACTCAATTAGGTCCATCCATAGGAGGAACATCAAATAATGTAGGAAAGATGAATTTAAAAGCGTACATTTTGCTTGAACTACTGAAGGGTAACCTTCTGAGACAATATTGAAGCTGTAAAAGGGTCGATATGAAGCGTTTTCGTAGCAAACTGGTTGGTGAATAGCGTAACGGGCCCCAAAAGCAGGAAGCGACACCCCCGCAGGAACAACCGCCTACAAATCGATAATGCAACAGAGCAACAGAGGCATGCATATAATAACGAGACATTAGAGGAAAGGAAGCGGTGTACGAAAGGTGATGTTATAAAAAGAATTTCCAAGGTATCTGTCCACTTTACAAGCACCAGTAAGAAAGATTAATTTAAAACCCACGTCTTCGCATTCTTCTTGTTGTGCTCAAGTAGGCGGCCAGAATGAGGGTTCCATTTTGCGCCTTCTAGACTGATTTTTTGGCTTTCTTCATCATTGCTGTGTTGACGAGCGCCTTCTGCTACTTTTCTGACTGCCATTAGAATGAGCCTGAGTCATCCTAGAATATCCCTTCAAATGCTGCACGAAAAACATCTGGCGACCTCCCGTAGCTGCGCCGCGGTCCTTGCAATGGAGCACTTTATTTTCATAGGTGTAAGTCATCACACGCTTGCTTCATATTCTCTTTAAAAAAAAGTCGATGACGATCTTCGACATACAAAAACACCTCGCCGTGCCTTTTCTACAAAAGTTCTGCGCCTGGTAGATGAAGTCTAGGAATTACTTGTGCTGAATACTATCTCCTCCTGAAAATTGAGATTGGTAAGCTATCTAATGGAGAGAGGGTGGGAGGAATCGTCACTTCGACTTGGATAGTGACTTGAAAGTCATGACGATAAAACCACTCTTCGGCTAGCACACCATGAACGAAGTGGCTAATAGAGAAGAATCTCTACTCATGATTGATGCTGTGCTCTACGGTTATCATTTATTCTATTGCGATGTAGCTTTGATGACGTGATACTGTAATTGGTGCAGCCAAAACTTCAATGGACCCTTCGTCTCTAACATTGAAGGCACAGTTCACGATAATTTTGGGTAATCCAGAATGTGACGAAAAATGGAAGATTAGAAGGAAAATAGTGCGATGAAGGTGAAGGATCTGCGTGGACCGCTGTTTCCAAAGTGAAAAAAGGCTTCGAAAAATCGTTGAAAAGCGGACTGAACGAGAGTGAGACCAGGATGAGGCGTTTGGACGAGCTATACAATGTGGGACATTGCGTACGGGTGGCTCCTGGTGCAAATAACTGACTACGGTAAACGAAAATTCATCCACTTATGAGCATGAGTAACAAAAAACCTTAGTAACAGCAAAAATGGCCCACCTTTTTTTAACAACTTGGGAAATTAAAGTTAAATAAGCGACGGAAGCAGCAAAAAGAATAAAAGCGGAAAAGTTGCCCCATCAATCGGCGATGAGCTGATTGTGTATGAGTCCTTGAACGAATATTACATGTCGCGTCGACTCTCGTCTGACGCGACATCGATCGAGGGGCGGGAAGTCTGGGCGATCCGGTGACGGGGCTCCCGCTGTGCCCTAGATGTCGGGTTTTAGGACTCGACAACGTCCTTTTTGTTACCGTCGGGGGCCACAGGGTATTCCTAGGGGGAAAACTCAGAAACCGTTCTTGAACTGAACTGTGTCTTTAAGATAAGCGTCCTGAAACGATCAACCGAAGTAAGCAGTTTGAGTAAAATGGTAGTAAAATGGTCGTTCTCTCGTGAAGCTACAATCAGTGGATATGACTTACTCTTTAGCTTTCAATATAGGAATGATAACTTTCCTTTCCTATCTTCCTACACCATAACGAAAGGTTTACACATATGAGCAGAAACTCTTTCATTTTCTTCAAAATATTTATTCTAATAGAATATTGCTTCGTTCAAATGGATTTGACCTTGTAGAACTGTGACGGATTGTCCAAGAATAGATACTCTGCCGGAATCGCAAAGGTTTATTCGAAACTGTGCTCCTCGGTTCGGATATGATTGATACGCTAAAATAATGAAGTTTGAGAATTCAGTACAGAATTAGTTTCTATCGATTATTTCCGGTGAAAATTTTTGTTTCATAAGCTCGAGTAAGAAATCTAGGCAATTAAATGAAAAAGCGTTGGATGTGACTGCGTCCTCCAATTACCATCGAAGTTCTGCAAAAGAAGGAAAGCACGGCGCATAAACACGGGGAAGCGCAACGAGGCAACTAGTCAGTAGTCGCGGCGCTGCTTCATAGCTGGTAGATTAGCTCATCATTTTGATTTTTTCGTCATAATATGGCAGAAGCGTTCTATTATTTGAAGATATTCTCCTCACTCACCGTATAGACTACGTTTCTGAAGTACTGCTCCCCAGAAAGGTGCTAAAGCACACTGAGCAGAACCAGTGGCTGGATCCTCCATGATCCCTACCCACGGTGCGAAGTAGCGGCACACATAGTCATACGGCTCGGCTTCAGAATCAACGAATCCCTAAAATATCTGTGTTACTGATTCCTAATTGGAATTTTACATTGACTGTAGGTACGATGGGATGGAGCTCATGTTTCTTCTGAGGGTGGGGAGTCTCAGATGAAGATTCAGCGATTTCAGATCACATCTGTGATGGTCAAGAAAAAGTGGAAGAGGGTACTCGACTTAATTAATCCTATCTTCATCATTATGCTAGGGTGACTTTAAGAACTACCTTCTCTCAATCGATTTGAGAATGATTGAAATATTCTTTTGCTGTTTTTGTCAGTATCTTCGAGACGTCTTGGCAACGGTGACCATTTTTAGAAGGCTTTTTATAGAAATAAGATGTATTACTGAGCTCTCAAATGCTCTCAAGAAGGCCTATCGTTTATCAAGCCAATAAGTTTCACTTCAATCTCTTGCTATTCAGTAGACGAAGAAGACGGAAAGAGGGAATTTATCAGAGAATCAGTGATAAGAGGAGCCCCAAGATTACATGGGACGAATCACACGACAGCATATCGGAGGGGATTCTGGTCGTAGAGAGTGGTGATTAGTGAAAAAGGATAATGAAGAGTTCTGAAGGATGAGAGCGAGGAGTAGGTGGAGGGGTATAGGGTGAAATGCTTAATACACTGTACTGGTGAGGGAATAAGGGATGATTCGCCCGAAAAAAGTAAATTCAAACCTGTGACATGGCGTGGAGAGGTGCAAAGGTGACGATCACTCCACGTGTGAATTCACCTTCGGGATCGAGCTTTACCATCCTTTCTGCTCGCATTGCAGTAATTTGTGATAATTCAAAACTGAAACGTAGAAATTCCACATCTTTCTGCAGGTACTTGTGACGTTTATGACACGTTCCTGTTCCAGGGTGCTCAGTCGTGTTCGTAAAGGTGACCTCCTACCCTTCAATCTTATCACCGTAATGATGTGGTACTCGGTAGGATCACATTACACTGAGGTTCCATAAAGGGTCGGGCAATCACCCAAACATGCTTTCATAAGTTTTTAGTCCTCCGATAAGAAAAAAAAACCGACAAGGGGATGTAATCGGAAGATAAACATTGACTTGTGCACCAGTCGGTTATTATAGACCGTGCAGAGTGTAGTAGTATAGACCAAATTAAGTAAAAATAGCTACTACCATCATCTCAGCCCTTTTTTTGGGAGATTTTCATGTAGATGACGGTTATCCAAGTAATGACTTACTGGTTAGATCTATACTAATTACTAGTTTGATTCACAGCTTTTTGATTCCTACTTTTTATTTGTAACGGGGTCACTTGACTCGGATTCTGTGTCAGGGAGGAAATATTTGCCAGATAAGCGAAGAAATCTTATTGAACTTTTGGGGGCAAAGAAACTGGGTAGGCAAAAAAAAGAAGTGAGTGGGATGTGAACACTTACTTTGTAGTTTCCTTGTCTATGACGATAATCAACTTTTTCGCAGCGCTTGCATAAGCGACAGCTTCGACCCGAATGATTTTCGGGATGAAGGATTGAATGAGCTCATGCAAATGAGGCGGAGCACGAAACTGTAAACGCACATTTCTAGAAAATCGATGCTTGACTCTTTTTTCATAAAAAATCCGTGAGGCTCGAAATGTCCGGTTCTTGAAGACGTAACAACCTCAGGAAAAATATTTGCCAGTGAACTCGGTTTTCCGTGAAACTGGATGGCAGTAACGTTGTACTGCGGAAAGTCCATTTCAACTTGTTTTCGAGCACCTTTTCGAACGACAAGATTTCCAGATTTCGTGGCAAATGTAATCGTAGATGATTCGTTACCTGGAGAAAACGCACGAAATGGGTGATCAGTTGGAAGGTGTAGAAAAACGAAAATTATGGCAAAATCGGTGGTCCACTCAAGAGGAGAATCCAAGGGATCCTCATCGACTGCTTGGGGCCAAGTATCAAGCCCGATATGCCTAACGCCTAGTTTGACTCCTTTCTCTGAGCCAAAAGCTCCTCATTTCTGTTCAGATGAGTTAAACAGTAGGGCTCATCAATGGACATCGGTGACCCAGGGCTTTTGACCTCTCACACTTTCATGGTCCGTTCATCCCTTCAGTTCATAAAGGCTCCCAGTACATAACCGATTAGGCCTGGGCTGCCTACAATACCGTCTAGTTCACTTACGAAGGAGACCCTTTGTAATCTCAGGATGCAGGGGACTCAAACATGGTCTTTGCGATTATAAAGAAAATGGGAAGGACTGGAACGCTGCTCTGGAAGTATCAAGTTTTTGTAACATCTGACCTACCGATTTCGTTGAACAGAACATGGGAAGAAGCGAGTGTCGCATGTCCGCACAGCGGCACCTCGGCTTTAGGAGTAAACCACCGTAACGAAAACTTGCTAGCTGAAAGTAACGTATGCAACCAGTTTCTCAATGGATCCTACGTCTTCTTAGGAGACTTGTAAGACCTGTATGGAAATCGCCGTCGGTTGGAATAGGAAATGCTGTTTCAGACAAATTGAATTCAGCTGCGATTTTTTGATATTCGCCATCTCTTAACACCTGAAAATTCATTTTCGAGAAGATCCGAATGAGAATGGTGGCAAATTAATTTGAATAAATGACTATCACTTGAATTCTGCAACCTTGTATATATTGCTTAAATCAAATCCTCTTGCCCATGGCTGCTTTCCAAGAAAGAGGGGGATTAGGTGTAATTAGAGGAGCAACAGCTTGCTTCTTCAAATGGGTTATGGCTAAGATGTCACAGGCAGTCTAGGCGGTCTGTGAGATTGATTCTCGGGTAAGCAGAAGCCTCCTGGACCGTCGCCTATCCCAATTTGTTGTGGAAACCCACTCTGATCATAGAAGGAAATGAAAGCGAGTCCCCAATTACTTACATTCGAGTATGATATCTTCCTCAAAATCAATCACATACCCGAGGAATCAAGCAGACAGCGGCTTGGTTACCAGTAAATCGCTCCGCTGTAAAGGCATCGACAATAAACGTACTGTACTTTTNCATCTCTTAACACCTGAAAATTCATTTTCGAGAAGATCCGAATGAGAATGGTGGCAAATTAATTTGAATAAATGACTATCACTTGAATTCTGCAACCTTGTATATATTGCTCCTCTTGCCCATGGCTGCTTTCCAAGAAAGAGGGGGATTAGGTGTAGTTAGAGGAGCAACAGCTTGCTTCTTCAAATGGGTTATGGCTAAGATGTCACAGGCAGTTTAGGCGGTCTGTGAGATTGATTCTCGGGTAAGCAGAAGCCTCCTGGACCGTCGCCTATCCAATTTGTTGTGGAAACCCACTCTGATCATAGAAGGAAATGAAAGCGAGTCCCCAGTTACTTACATTCGAGTATGATATCTTCCTCAAAATCACTCAATCACATACCCGAGGAATCAAGCAGACAGCGGCTTGGTTACCAGTAAATCGCTCCGCTGTAAAGGCATCGACAATAAACGTACTGTACTTTTGCTCCATTTAATAATCTGAACAATATTGAATGGTTCTTCAATGAACGAAAATGGTTCCAAGGCTAGAACTTTCATATAAAGCGAATTCGGCGAGTAATAACCAGATTATGACATACAGAATACGGGAAGCTGTTGCTGGTTACCTCAAGACGATTCAGTTCATTCAAATAGCAGGATAGGATAACTGGTCTTACCATAATCCTGACCTGCTATTTGGGTGAACTGAGTAGTATAATTGGGGGTAGAGAGTAAATGGAGACAAGCTCAGCATCCCAGTATCAGTGGGAGTAAATCAAAAAGTTTGGCGAGAACTACGATCGGCTAGTCGTTTTTGCCCCCCAGTCGAAGAAAATGTGTGAAAGGAATTCAAATAAGCACGACTGTAGATGACTGAGCAGAATGTTAGGCATTACGGACGGTCAAGGACGAAACTGAAGAGGCTACCCTTGAATGCATTCGGTAGAAACGACCCCTCCTTGGGGAAACCATCGATCAGTACCTTAGAAGAAGGGAGTAAATCAATGCCACCTTCTTCCAGCTGGATCTAGAAGGGCAGGCCTTACTGAATAGAAAGGAAGGGCTACTTTTTGCGAATACTTAGATAAGTACTTAACAATCAATAGATTTACTAACTGACAATAAGAAGTTGTTTCTTCCCAAACGAACGTTTGTTCGTAGAAAGTTGCGATAACATTATTGATAGCAGTGTTGCCGAAAAATCTAATGGGGAAAATCTAGAAGGATTCACGCCTAAACTGGGAAGAACTGGGAGAAGAACTGGGAAATGCGATCGCATTGGCAACACATAGTGGAATAGAGTAAGTGAAGGCATTGTAAACGAAATGACTGAAACGATTGATCTGTGGCGGGCAAGGCCAACGATAACCGGCTGATGTCGACCCAGAACAGGCCATAAAATGAGACAATCTTAGTACTCCAGTTTACTGTTAGCGGTGGTCCCCTGCTCTGTAGTTATCTCATTCCACTGCTTCGGGTGTTCTCATCTGAAAAAGTCGTCCATCTGCCCCAGCGTTTGAATTTTCAACATTTCACGAAGTTTCTAGCAGTCACGGGTACCCTACAAGTCACTTTTCAACCGTGTTAAATAACTAATTCAGTAGAATGCTGTGGTGTCGCTAAGTAATCATTGAGTAGCCCTGAGTTTCCATTGAAAACACGTTTTGCCTTTGCAAGACCTTGAAAAGTCAAAAGCGAGCACCACCAAAGACCAAACGGTCACGCTCTTTACTTTGCAGTAACGTATTGTTCCATCAAAAAGTTAATAAAAGGACCTTGATCGATGTACTCAACATACTCATTGTACTTGATTGATTGGGATGGTTAGCGGATCACCTCAACTTGAAGTTCAAACAAACTCCGATTCAACATCAACCATCAAAAGTCTTCAATTGGATACAATTCTGCCCTTCTGGGAACTGTTAATTAAGTGATTCAGGAGAGGTTCCGTGGGGTTTCCCAAATTTCAAAGGTGTTCTATACAACTTTTCCCTTACGACATTTTCCTTCATCGTGAAGCCTGTGTGAAGGCCGTGGAGGTCTTGAGGTGACTCAAATTCAGTGGATTTCTGTAGTTTTCGGCTACTCGTAAGGCTGGATATGGAGAGATCTACCCACCCCACTGCGTCCTTTCAATTAGTACTCCGAAATGCTATGTATATCCCAGTTCCGGCTTACTCCTCTGATTGTTGATTATTCTTTACTCTTCAGAGTGGAGAGGGAGGAAAGGGTCATTAGCAACGAACCGACCGCAGCAGGATGGCAAGTATAGTTGACATAATTTTCCCAAGCAAGATTCGAGCCGCATAGCTCCTCCGCTATCAAGCTATTATGTTCGGTGTCTGCTTGGGAAGATGGAATCAGTTTAAAAGGAATACCAGTAAGGGAAGGGTAACAAAGGCTATGGCAAAGCAGTAGGACAATCCTGATCATTCAATAGGAAAAAGTGGCGTTGCACAGATTGATTCATGGAAGAGAACATGGAAAGGTGGCTTTTTTATAAAAAAAAATAAGATAAAGTTTTTGAGCATTGATTATTTGCCTCAGAGGGATGCGCCCCACACCTCGTTTCATTCAGTATCGTAGGGTCGTATTGAATGTGTATGTGGCCTGTACAATGACTTGCGGTGGCCATTCAGTGTACAAGGCAGTGTTTTATCATCCCAGGAGAGTTTGGTACCCAATGACCGACCTCGGAGAGATGTGAGTCTTGACTGACCTGGGCGATTCTGTTCCGGACCATGCTTTCGTGAGTGTGCGCCTTATGCGAGTAAACCATCTCCATCAGACCTTTTTACATCATAAGAGAATTTTGTGTCATATTAATTGTTACAACCACCTACGGGCGTCGATAAGTCTGCTTAACTCTACCTAATACTGGCACAATGCAGTTATGCTTCAATCCCCAATATGATGCACGAATACGTACACGCATTAAGCAGGCTACCTACTTGACGTCATCAATAAGCCTACTACTATTCAGAATATTTATGATAATTCTTTTATAGAGAATGTAATGTAGTCTTGATGAATCCCCGGTACGAGTTTGTCCCGCTATCAATTAGATTTCCTATCAAATCGCAACTGCTGATGAGCACTCAAGCGGAACTATATTTCCTTGTTAATCTTCACCGACATATTTATTAAGCGTTCATGCAGATCATAGCAGACATGATTGCTTCCCAGAAAGTTGTCATAAAAGTCAGCTGAACTTGTGTTACTCTGGGCAATCTTTCGACTTTCGGGCGAAGAAATGCTCCCTTTGGTATTCTTTCTGGCTTTTGAACGTTTAGAGTGCTCCTTATACTTAATTTGACTTCAAATTGCAAAGTACATAGACGATTAACGAGTTTTTTAAAGGATTCATTGTTGAAATTGTGTTTTTTCCCTTCTAAGACTCCCATTATCATAACTGACATTTGGCATTTGAGGTAACCAATGGGTGGGGGGTGTTGGCAATATCAGCGCCTTATCTCCAGTATGATTTAGGGTAAGGAAATGTTAGAAGTAGCCGGGAATTAATCCATGGAGCCTCTATATGGCTGATATCGATAGTTAGGTTACCTTAGCATGAGCATGAGCCAGTTAATCTCGATGCAAATGATTCACCATCAGCTTATTGTAATTATTATAATTGAGGGGGCGCTATGTTCATGTTTTTCTATCTGCCTCATTTATCCGATTGCTTATCTATCCGTTACAGGAGGAATTATCGGTAGTCTTTCCCTTACCATTTCGTTGCTATGACAGTCTGGAAAGTTTTTCAAGCTATTTTCAGCTTTGAAATATTCTTATGGGAACCCAGTATCAAAATACTGGGCACCCGCTTCGCTAAGGTCAGTGTACAGAAGACGGCTTCCCATTCCATCTCTGTTCCCNCCCTGACGAGTTCGGTACTATTTCGTTATTTCTGCTCGAATTCACAATTAGTATTGTTTGCCTCCGAGAGCACTCACAGTTGCGACTATACTAGGCGACGGCTCCATAAGTCCTACAGAACCATCAGTTTTACCGGTCTACGTTAACCTCGTAGGACCAAGTAGGAACACTGATTAAATAGGAAGATAGCAAAGACCTTGCCGGTGCTTCTGCGTAGCGACTGTCAATAGGAGTTTTGTTTTTTCTTGTGCAACCTAAATTGTTCCTATTTATCAATTTGAATGTGATTTTTTCTCATATCAAGACTATTCATTCAGATTATGCTCCGAGATATGCTCTTCTCTTTATCAATCACCTGTAGGTGATCATACCAAAGAACACACAATGACCGACAACAAAATTTGCATTTTTGACCTTTTTGTATAAAAATAGCTGTGGTGAACAAGTGAAGAAGGCTGGATTGCAATGAGGGCATGATTCTGGCTGATACAACTACCCGTCCGCTTTCCATAACGTCTCAGCCTTGGCGGATAATTCTCTGAGCCTCATTGTTTTGAAACCCCGGGGCACCTATGAATACCCAAAGCTCTTTTTACGTTCAAGACCTATTAAACAGCTTTTCGGGGAGAAAATTCTAGAACAAAAGGGAGTGTTGTTCTTTCTCCTACTACGATCATCTTCTGAGTACGTGAGTTCCATCTCGTATCATCTTTCCTAACTGTTTTGTTTACTTTGGTTTTCTCTCTTGAGTTCAAGCAAAGAAAACCAACGCTTGCACCATGCAAAGGTTCAGAGATAGCCGTACATGGTGTTTTGTTTACTGTTTTGTTCTCGAAAAACAAGTGTTTTTTGATCTTTTTGAATTTATTCTCATCTTCTCTTTGTTGTTATCGTCCAGATTCTTATGTTTTATGTTTGATGTGAAGACCACACTCAGTTGCTCAGCTGAGCGTTCGCACTTTTCTCGGTGTAATAGCTTTCGGGCAGATTATAAGGCTTAAAGAAGCCCTAGGAATAGTCTATTATGCATGTTTCCTCTTCAGATCGATTGAACCGGGTGCTCTCTGATACTTTTATAGCCTCGAGTAAGCGTAAAAAGTGGTTAGAGCCGAAGAATTCACTCAGAAAACGCCATGCAACTAAGATCTCCCCGGTAATGAATCTAGTAAATGAATTTCCATCCTGCTCTTACAATAGTCAACAATACCCGTTGTCCATGAACGACTTAGTCCCTTAGTCGACTCAGCATTACAATTTCCCAAACAAATACATATCTAACTAATTTAGAGTTAGTCGAAGGAGAGAAATGCACTCCAAGTGGCAGAGATTCCTATACTCGGAGTGTACCTTTCCCACCTGATAACCGATAAGAGAGCGCTGTTTTTAAGCCTTTAAGATTTATTTCCCATACCGCAACACTGCCTACAAAACTACTGATTTCCTCTTGTCCTCTTTAATTTGATCTTCTGAATAGGTCCCGGTACTAAAGGGGCTGATACAGTACCCTTTCTAATTCCTAATTATCTTCTTAGATAGTCTTTCTACTCGGGATACGTCCTCGAGAATATGTTTACAACTCTGAGACCGCTGACAACAACTCAGCTCTTATGGAACGCCTCGGACCAATCGCAGCCATCCCTGATGCTGGTGAGCGACCCACACTGCGCCTGTATCGAACCTTTACCACTCGCCTATTTGTAAACTTTCTAGTCTGAATAACTCTAAAGGATCATTTTCTGTACTTTTTACCACGCCGCCAATGCATGTTCACTATCTGCTCGACAG
>UZAF01019271.1:0-22133 GCA_900617895.1 Haemonchus placei
CTGGAATGGACTCTTTCAAATACGCTGAAAAAATTCATTTGTATTAAATCGTTCCGAAAAATCTTCAATCTTCATCACGTGATTCGAATAAATTTCACCCAACATCTGCTTCTCATTTTCCCCCCATTTTTTTCCCGACGTGAGCTTTCACTAATACCACTGAAACTACGAATGTTTAAACTACAAACTGCTTCGTTGAAATGAGTTCACCACATCATGTGGTCCATTCCCATAATCACCCTTGGCACCATCCATCATGATTCCTTGGTGTACTCGACTCCAAGTTCCGCTTTGAATCCGTCTCACCCACCTGTAAAGTAATGGATAAAGTCTTTCGGCGTTAGTCAGTTCCGTCTAAGGGAAGCGCCCCGTATTCGACTTCCGTCCGTCCTAGTGGCGTAATGAATGCGTGTGAGACCTATACAGTGGCTTGCGGTGGCCAGGCGATGTACAAGTCAGTGCTTTTATCTTCCCAGACGAGTCTGGTACCAATGGGCCGACCCCGGAGGGGTGAAAGGCTTGGTTGGCCTAGGGGTATACCAATCCATTGATCGAACCCGTGACCATGCTTGTGTGATAGTACGCCATTTGCCACCACACCAGTAAATCTAACTGAAGGAAACGTTTAGCTAGAGGAAGTTTCCGGATAAATTGCGGCCACAATAGTGCCTCTTCTGGAATTAGAGCCACCTTTTTTCTAACTAAGCAAATTCGTTTTCAGAAGACGTTTCTTGCTCATTCTCATTCCAGTTTACCCGTGTTCGCTTGCATTTTGCTTTAAACCCTCCTATTACTGTAGGAAATCTAGGTCTACTTGTTTATAATGATAACTGTGTTAACTTCAAAAGTCTGAGGTTAGAACAACCATTGAAGCGAGTTAGCCTTAAGGGCAATCTTCGATTACCAATTGAAGAACTTACCGTAATCACGTGTACTGTACGCATTACATGCCATAACTCGCTGTGTTCGATACAAATGAACTATCCAACTTGGTTCAATCAGACTGGACCATTCCCGTTTCTTTTGCTGTAGGTTTCTGAACAACCAGGCTTTGTAGCCTTTTTAGAGGCATATGTTCGAATATTCAAGTTACTTGCTCATTATTTATTTTATTAGTCACCATATCAGTGCAGGCGAAGGTGGTATAGTGCCAGTGGAACACACAACTGATTTCATGATGCAAGGATCGAACCCCGAATCGATAGCCACCCATGTAAACCAAACATCCCGCCCTACGAGTTTGGTCAATTGGTTATGGTTCTGGCGTCCTCTCCCGAACATCGCGCTCGCCGCACGCGATTGCGCGCTTTGAAGAGGAAGATCTGAATTCGCAATGGAAGGATACGGAGAGTCGCCGCGGATCCACTACCGCAGACCGTGGGGATTTGGGGAGAAGTTCCATTACCCATTGGTCATAGACTCGTCTGAAAATCCACCGGTATATGCTACATAAGTATTCAGAATGCCGCTAAGATTCGCATCGGAAGTCGAGTGCGAGGCGCACCCCGAAGAGGGANAAGAGGGACTGACTCACGTCACAAGACCTCATCTTTTATGCTTCTTATCAAACTACTAGTTTGGTTTTCAATTTTCTTTTGTTTTCTGTCCATTATGGCATGTAAGTAAGACCCTGATATAAGGGTACGAACATAACTCGAGGACTGACGGAATTTCATTAATATGTCGCCTACAAAGCTTTTCTGATCTGAGTTGAACTTAGTTGTTCCTTGACCTAGAGCCTGGAGCGTTACTTTCTGAGTCTTGAAAGTAGCAACGTTGAAGCCTAGTTCAAATGAAAGCGAGGAAACTTCGCTCCAGGGATCATAAATCTGAGCTTTTGTTCGACAACCTCGTAAGCTTTTATCGGAAGCTTTGTGAGCATGGGAGATTTCAACCTTTTTTCTTTAAATTCCATGTGTCGAGGACGTTTTATTGCAGTATTACGCCACCGAATGACTGTCATCAGTCGCATCACACATGTTTCTCGTGTTGCCGACGCACATTCGCCTCGTCATGATTGCCCTCTTGAAGCTCTTGGATGTCCCCTTCATACGAGAAAAAGAGGGAGAGCTGGGGTGGATCCTGAGGATGGTGTCAAATCAGTAGACCAAGCTGAGTTCGGATTAGAAACGGCTGTCGAAGCCATATCAGGGGTCGTCAGTCAGGGGCTTCAGGACAACAAAGGGATACGGTACCAGTTTTACAATTACATCAGAGCCAGATTATGTCATTCTACAACGCTAAGAATGAAATACAATGGGGTTATCCACACAGAACGACCCTCGGGAATCGGAGGACAAGCGGGCTTTCGGTAGTGTAATGGTTAAGGGCACTGTGCCCGGATAGCACAAATACGAGTTCGAGTGCGTCCGAGGCTGAAGTTTCGTCCGTAATTTGCCAATCCTCCGAAAGTCTCTTCCAGAACATAAAAAATTTCTGATGTAAAAAGATGTAATTGCATAAGGATCATATTCTACTGACGGATGCTGTGTAGCGTCAAGTGGCGCTGTAATACACCCTCAAGATCCTAAAATGGAATTCCTGATCGGTCCCCGCACGGACAGCTAACCTTTTACCACGTCGATATTTGACGATTGACACCAGATTAGTTCGGGAGGATAAAAGCTCTATTTTGTCCTTGGGCTGGCCCCTGCAAGTCGTTGGAGTAGTCATATACCTTTGCAACGACTTGCAGTGGCCAACCCGGACCACTGCATTTAGCCTTCGCAACGATCGTACAATTCTGAATGGAAGTCGAATGCGGCGGCGAATCCCCAAAATGGGATAGCCTGACGCCAAGACTTTATCCTTTATCCATCATGTTTTACTAAGAGGGGAATGAATGCGGCAGACTTTCGCGGGTCAGGAAGTGTTCGGTCATGTGGTCGCTGGGGTCCGCAATAGCAGATCCTCCTGACCGATCGCCCTTATAAGTTCTGGTATATCGGAAATGGCAAGGGGAATGTCCGATTTGGCCACCACGGAGGTTGATGGCAAGATGTGTGGTATATGTATATAGATGTTTCATAGAATATCAAAACAATTAAACGTCATGATTTGGGGGTGGAAAGCTGTAGGATACTACTTGAGTAGTCTTGAGAACCACTGGTTCGATCTCTTCCAGATCAAAGTCATATTTTGCAAGAACTGCGGAAATGCTGCTGGTGCCACCCACCACCGAGTCCAGATTGACAGACTTGATGATGAAGAATCCCAGTCACAACAAAAAAGACTGAAGTCGCGAAATGAATCATCGCAGACCATTTCATAGCTCGTTATTAACGCCACGGCAAAGACGAGGAAAAGAAGAAGAAAGTCACGCAAACGGTTGTGCCCTGCTTCATGCCTGCTCTGTTTTTGGCAAATATTCTTCCTATGCATTTGTATGAGTCTTATTCCTCCCAAAATAGGAGGTCCGTTAGATTTTTTCCTGATTTTTAGTCCGAGAATCATACAGGTTTGAAGTAGTCGGCCCCAAGTATGTGGTACCTTCTGTGTCATTACGAAGAAGACCAAATTACCTTTTTGACATACTTCTAGTGAATTCTATGAATTTGAGTTGGTTTGACGAAGGTCTTCACTGATTCTTCTCACTTTACTCTTTGAAAGACTGATCCCTGGTCCTCATTCTATTCTCTCGATAATGGCATAACTGTGTCGGAGACTAGAGGAAAATTGAAAAGGCTATTCTTCTACCTCTCCAATCGCTCCATTAGTTGGTACTAGGTTAGCTAGAACAAGAACAATTCTGCAAAAATAATTGCTTACTTATCTATTTGATGATTTTATACCTTGAAGTTTGCTTTTTTTTTGGCACCTGTCAAAGAATGGCTACGCCATGTACTTTGAATCTTGAATCTATTGTATTTTGTCAGCACGGTTTCGATCCTTTCCTTCTGACGACATGGTCCACAACATGCTGATAGTTGCCAGGAAGGTTAAGAAAAAACTAATATTCAGTAGCCTCTCTTTCTGAATAATTCCCATGTTCTAAGGTAAAATATGGCTTGCAAGAAATACGGAGCGGCTATGAGACTTGTTCACCTGAGCAGACTTGTTACTAAGAACGTTACTGGTATAGGTTCATCACAAAGATTTTCTGCTTTGTGAAGATAAACAACTGAGTGTATAAGCTAGGGTACTTTCCATAAGAAAGGAGTCACAATTTTTGCACAGCTCAATGAGCTGATTGTTCCGCTAAAGTCCAAGTAGAGGGGGCGTGGTTCACGCAAAAGTTTCCATACGATTGCCACCATTCCCCATCCGGTGTCAGCTTATGGTTTTCCCCGATTGATAGGAAGTTTTTTGTAGTCAAGGTTGTCTGGAATCACTTCATATCGGACGAAACAGAAGTGAAACAATAATAATAAAAGTCTGATCCTATTATTTCCCCATATGAATTTCAAGGGTAAGCTTGAACACTTGGCGTCTATCGATCAGTCTTGGATGGATCTACTCATTCTACTTCCATTCAGGGTAGTAGCGGCATTATTTGAATGCATATTTGGCTTATGGCAGGAAGTAGCCGGTGCATAAGCCAGTTTGTCCTTCCTGATGGGTCTGATATAACTCATCCAATCCCGAAGGAATGGATGGGTTGTTCGGCCTGGGCGAGTATCGATCCGGAATTTGATTCCCGGACCATGCGTGTGATGGGAGCCACTACACGACCTCCGCCCTTACTTTAGAGAACTCTAGAAGAAGTTTTCTGGTAATGACGCAGTGATTTTAGCTTGATAACCGAAAAACATACGTCGCAAAGTTGTTTCCTATCTGTCGGTTGGAAGCTGCCTTTACAGTGCGGAGTACCCTGTTGAAAAACCCTGTTCTAGTGTCTTCTCCAGACGCGTCCGAGCGATTTAAGCATGCTGTCTTTTGAGGTGTGCTTGCTTGTTTCTGTTCGAAAGAATAACCGCTTAGTGGAAACGATAAAGCGACAGTCTTGAGGGTGGTTAGGGAGATATATTTAAGTACCATCAGCTCTCAGGCCATCTGACCCAAACTAAACTTCGGATTTGGGCCGACCCGCTTTCGGATGGGATTGGAGTGTTTTTCAGCGTCAGTGCTGATTCCCTTTGAATTGTATCCTCCCCGATCTTGCCAAACTTTTAGGGAATATGATGATGTGGGTTCGACCGCTCCCTCCCGAATAAATCGAGAAATATGTCATTTTGTGTTTCTGCGTCACTGCCATTGGGGTTCTTCTCTATGGCTTGTGCAGGTATTGGATAGAAGCTAAGCTTATCCAATCCAAAGCTACAGATACAGTGCGCCCGTGCAACTTTTTGAAGCCATTTAGGGAAGCGCGAAAATCAAACTTCGGTTCCGAGTGTGAGCGTGTTTATACTTCCATCGCCCCTCCATTCTGCCTCATCATTTCCCCCATGGGACAATCTATTGTTCTGCCTATATGGCCAATATTCATTTACAGAATTGAACAATCCATCGACGATTTCAGCACTGAACATTGTCCCTTTAGATGGTAGCGGAAGAATCTAATGGCTTTTTGACGCAGCCAGTAATGCTTATCTCTATTATTTAATGGCATTGTTATGTATGATCGGGCATGATTTCCACCCGCCCACTTGCCTTTTCGCTGCTTATGGGAACCTCAACTTCTCTTATTACTCTTCAAAATTTTTTATTTTGTCTGAAAAACTTTCAACACCGCAGTCTGTGGGCGGGCAAAGGACGGAAGTAGCTGGTCTTGTTATGATTTTCACCGATTCTGAGTCGCATCCACAAACATCCGAGATTTTAAAACGGGTCTTCATCCATGGCTCATTCTAAAAGTTATGGCTTTTGTCCTGTAATAATATTAATGACAGTTTGGGAGCGATACAGTGTTACTTATCAGTTGAGCCCAGTGCCACGAAGTCTTATCGGACAGGAAGGGTAAATGTGTTAGCCGTAGCTTCGCACACTGACGGTGGCCCTCTAGTGGCACGGTCTTTTGAATTTTGTACAGGATTCAGACGTGCATTCCCCCGAAAAAGACTTTTTTTGCAAACACAGCCTCATTCCGCCAAAGGCACAAAACTGCACAACATCAACCAAAAATATAGAAATAAAAGCAATATTCGAAAAAAAATCATGCAAAGTGTCAGTCTCATTTTACAATGGGACTTTCGAAGGGCACTAGATTGGTGGCGACAAGCCAGCCACATGTGATTTTGACCAAAATCGTCTCGAGTCCTTGTAAATTCGTGACTCATGAGGTTCGGATAGGTGGTTTTTTGGCTCTTTCTTGGCTTTTAAATATTATTTGAATAATATAAATACTATCTCTAGAACAAAAAATAAACAAATAGATACTTAAACATCAGTTAGACAATAGCAGTTAAGAAATGGTCCTGCGTCGTCCTCAAACTTTTATGAGTAGGTTGGAGCAACTGGATAAGATATTTATTAAAAAAAAGTCGATAGTAAACATTGCAAACAAAGCGCAACTTTTACTGCTTACATACTCACCCCTTGTAGTTTTATTGATTTAAGCTACGAGTAATGTAAACATCAAACAAAGTTCCAAAACTTTTATACAGGCTGTATTGATTTTTCTACGCGGCCGGGACTTTATCTCTTGATTCTTTCTTGTCGATTTACTAGTTAGTATTGACCAGGTGGATACGATCCGTCGACTGTGATCATCGTAGTAGCGCCCCAACCCTACCCTCCGTTCCCACGTCCACTTCTTGTTGTCGTTGCTGGGGTGCATCCAGAAACGATCCTATACTCCTTCCTCCTGCAAACGGGAATAATTGGCTCGTCATCAGTATGTTTGTCAAAGGGAATTGTAGTATTGTAGCTAATTTGGGCAATCTCCGTACTCACCCACGACGTCCGCAATGGTCATCGTAAACAAAATTGTTTGTAAAGAGCGCAGAACATTCCCATATTCCAATTTATTTTATTTCATTTTTTTAACAAAACATCAACTCAAAACATTTTATTTTTTATATTACTCAGTTGGCTTTTACTATTACTACAGCAGTATTATTTACTGCTGCATATGCGTATTACTGCAACTTTTTTAATACGTGTCTAATTATTGTTATTTACTATTTATTACCATTATTTTATCGATTGTATTATTAATTCTGCTAGTTCTATTTATTTGCTCAATATTTCGATAGCAATATTATTCGACAAGCAGGGCGATATTTCTTACTTTATTACTTAGTTCCTAGTTATTAGTACTTGCTTTTCGATAACGTTGTTTAAAGCTGAGGTGGTTTAGTGGCAAGTGGCGCACTGACACACATGCATGGCCCTAGGGTCGAAGCCGCATAGCCAACCAGGCCTTCCATACCTCCGGAGGCGGTTGATTGGTAACAGCTTCGCCTAGGAGGACAAAAGGGACTAACTTGTACATCATCTGGCCATCGCATGCCATTGTATAGGACATAACCTTCAAAGCGCCACTAAGATTCTCAATGGAAGTTGAATGAGCGGGCGCATCCCTAATACGGGCCAGACTGACGCCAAAGACTTTATCCTTTGGTAAGATTTGAGTACCTTTTGGGGCTTCAATGAAGCTCGAAAGCTTCATCACAGCATAGTTCCCAGAACCCCATTTTCATAGTTCTATTTATTTTACTTATTTCTGGTTCAGTTCTAAATTTAGAGACCAACAATCATGATAATAGTTTCTTCAAGACGGCCCAGCCTAAGAATCCTGTTGGTAGGCGAATTCCTTTACCGTTAGATTCCTTTGGAATACGGATAACTCCGAATTAATCTCTACTTAAGATGGTACAGTGATCAGTGTGGGATGGTTGTTTAGACAATACATTTATTCAATTGCTTAGACTGTTTCGGGAAAAAAAACGAAAGTACGGCGCATACCGGACCGGAGGGGGTCACACCTTTCTGAGATCTTCGAGTTCGAATTATTTTTATGTTTTTGAAAGGACAAGAAATCAGATTGCTGCGAGGCCGGGTTCAAATCCTTTCGGAAACGTCTTTTTTCTCTCAACTTTGCATCTTTGTAAAAGTAAGTCGCGAATAGGGTAAAAAAGTATAAACACATCAAATCAAACGCGTCGTCATCACTCAATCCCGCGCGATTAGAGAAAGGGGACGGAATGATGTTCTGGAGGTTTTCGATAGATTTTTTTGCAAACTTTCTTTTTTACATCTTTCTACAGCTTTCTACTATAAATCTAAGGTTCCGATTCGTAGTACTACGAGCCAATGGTCATCATCGTTTTTCGTATAACGACTAGCTGCATGTGACTCGTATTCACACAGCTTTAATTGCATTCTCGCAATTTTCGTCGTGAAATTGCTTAGCCTCTGGGAACTACGGACAGCAAGAGGTCTTTGATGCCTCCCTTTACGTGCTCTCTCTAATAACTGTCCTCAGAGAGCAGTACGATGCTCTTCTTTATGCTATAAATAGGTCTCTTTCCCTATTACGTTCCCTTTTATTGTTCTCCATCACGTTCTTATAAGGCATGCTTTCATGACGACTAAATAATAGTAATGATAATAGTGATAGTTATAATAATTTTAATATCACTTATTCACCTATATATAATATTGAGTCGCAAAGGAAAGGTCCGAATTGCTCAAGCCTTATCCTGATTTTTAGTCTACGGACCAAGGCTCACCATTGCTAACTAGACCTCCAGAATCGACTGAATTATATAAGGCCTGTAAACCCTGCCGGAAAGGTTTATGAGCCAGTTTTGAGCTGACTTCTGTAATTCATTGGGTAGGCTTCAGCTCATCCTACGTGCAATACTTGTCGGAATCGCAGTCGGATACGTGGCGCACCCCAGGAAATCTATTGACCTGAAATGATCCTTTTAGTTATCCTTTTATTCGAACCATTCTTTAACAGGAGGTTTCGAAAAATTATTAATCAAAAGGAAATAATGCCAAAAAAAGGTCATCAGATAGATTAACTATTGACTTGGCCAAGGTGCACTAAGCCTTCATAGATAGACATGCACCCGATTAAGGCTGAAGTCTCTTACTGCTTTCTGTAACTACCACTACTTTCTTTGAATCTTCTTTTTTGCCTTTCTAAACTTTATCTGTCAATTACTGCAATGGGAATGATAACGGTTCATCCCATAAATTCGAAAGACGAGTTTTGGATGAAAGACCATGAAACAGGATGAGTTTTCAGCTTTTTCTTCCCCCTGTATAACTAATTTACCTATGCCCTTTTATTTGCTTTTCTGAGTTTACTTGCTTGTTTACTTATTCAATTATTTATGCATCCTATGACGTGAAGATATTAGACACTAAATTATGCGGAAAACTGATCAGTTCCATGTCACTGATTTGAAATGAAATCTCCATAGTTAACTACGATACCCTTTCATCTATCTAATGGATTGCAAGCATGTTTTTCTCCAAATTTTCGTTCTTCTCAAGAAAAAAAATCTTATAATCCAATTGTTGAACCTATGGAATTAGATTTTTTTCGAATCCGAACGATTTTCGTTCTCACCAATTGAAATTGAAGTCTGACAGATCTACAATGCAACATTTTGCCTTCAAATTGTTCCATTTTTTGTATGGTCGCCTTCAAACTCGAACAAATTAAAATTAAAAAACATTGATTGAAACTGAAGAAAAAAATCGAAAAGCTGAAATCGAAACTTGAAAAAGACGTTTTTTTTAGTAGAGCAATTTTCCGAGTATTTTTCGAAATATCCATCTTAATGGAAACCAATTATTAATTTTTTACACTTTTTTCAACCTATGATGCTATATGCAGCGTTTCCTCTAGCACTAACTGAAACCATCAAAGCTGCTACCAATATTGGGCCTCCTTTGTTGCCGTTCCGCTTGAAATTTTTGAAAAAAAAATTCAAAATAAGCTAAATTTCCATATGAAATGTTGAAAACGTCATGGTGATTGTTGGGATGCCTTGATGTTCGCAGAATAATGAGAGAATTGCATGATCGGCCTACATGAAGAGCCTGAATTTGCAATGCTGTTTAATTATATTCCTGAGGAGTTATAGATGCTTTTATATGTATATATAAGTGAAGTCAGACCGGACAATCATTTGCCGTTTCGGGCTGTGAATATAATCAGCGATTCTCTTTTCCAGTCTTGTAGATGTGTTTTCTGTGAACCATCATAATACTATGAAAAGCACGATCGGCCGAAGTAAGTACTTTGTTTACGTTACCTTCGATTCAATCAACAAAATCGTGGAAAACAATACAATCATCTGGATAGATTCACCCCCAACTCTTCTTTGATGACTACGATATGTTTTCCAAGAAGCTCAGTATTCTAGACGCCCGGGTTCGGTTTCCCTTCTCTGATAGCCATTATTCCATGCACTTGTAAGCGAGCTCTGTTTGCAACTTCATCTAACCTAAGAAAGAAGAATATTTCGGTGAAATATCATTGGTTGCATGTTCTAAACGTCCTTCCTTAAATGAATTCTATCCACGCCCTTTTGAGATCTAACTATACCCCATTCCAAGGGTACAAACTTTCTGTGCCTTTTCTTATGTTAGAGTTCACTCACAGCAGGACACTGCGGCGATTAAACGAATTGGCATAGGAATGCGAGGCATTTTTATTCTGTGTTATCAGTTTCTTTCATGCCCCGAATATTCTGTCAGTTATGGACTCTGGTCACGCCCCCTCCTTCCTCCATTTCCAATTAGGGCTTCTCTCTGTTCTACGGAACCCTATTCTCTGTAAATAGCCCTTGAATTTCTACCTTTGGCAAGGGATAATGCTACTGTCAAGCAAAACTGCAAGATTTGTCACTTCATAGAGAAGCCTCGCATTCATGTTCAGAATGGTCCATCCTATATGGGTTTTGGTCACGCCCACTCTCTCTTGGTTCCAAGGCTATGAATTTCTGCTTGCAGCTGAAGGGTAATACGGCACCCACAGGAACATTACGGGACCAGATATTTTGACGTAGAATAACGTTGCATTTGCATGCTTCAGGTCATTCTGTCTCATTCGAACTTAGGCCACGCCTCCTCGATTTTGCCCTCTCCATTTTCTGCAAGTTTTGATCCCTTAAAACTCTTCTAAATATTGTTTGGAACTCTGAGGAATAAAGCGTTTCCTATAAAGGAGTTCCTTAGCCATTTATGGTTTAGACTTTGATCACCATCAAAATGAGGCCGCCATCGGGAATAGTCGAGTGGGCTTAAGGTGTTTTTTGGTTCACCCATCATCACACGGGATAGCGGCTTTCACCGACTGGCGTCATCTTCTCTGTTTACAAACAATCCCGTCTACGTGGAAGTAGTGGTTCCGATTGCTCGTATACAAAAAAAAATGAGCATGAAGTGTCACACAAATTGTTTACTGACATGGCAGTGGTATGAAATTGCAGGATGAGTGTTGCCTTTCCATAAAATAAGGTCCCAGTTTGTTGTGAGGACGTTAATCGGCGTCTTGAATTTTAATTATTTTTGAATATAATTACTTTTTAATGCGGTTCCTGTCTACGTAAGTGATAATCGCGGCAATTTTCATGATGGCATGCCTGTCCGTTGAAAAAAATCGCAAAAAAAATCGTACTCGTGAGAAAAGCTTCACTACGAGGCACGTGATCGAAATTGAAATGGGCTTGGGTAATGCCACTGATAACCAATGGCTTCCGTGAATTCCCGCAGGCCTTCTTTAGCATTTCCAGTCCTTTTTGGTGGGAAGAAATGCTTATGGAAATATCCTATCCTTTGACGAATTTTGAGATGATCTTTGAAATGCTTCTGAATAATGTAGGTCGTTCATTTGATTTCGTTTGGGGATTACTTCCTGAAGGGAAACCATAACTAAATCGAATTTTCAGGTAGGTTTCATGGGGTTTGGTTAGAAACGGGTTCAACTCGGGATTGTTTGAATCTCCCGGACCGGCATGGGAACATTTCGCACAGAAACCTTCCAGTTTTCTGTTGAATTGGAGTGGTGCGGTTCGTATTCAGCCTGTTTCACTAGATGTGGGTGAGAAATCTGCTTTCAGTCATCTTTATGATATCTATTACTCAGTTCGATTTTACCAATTTTTTCGATGATCCGGCGGTACATGCTGTGATGTGGAACCTCCTCAAGTAGTGGAGAATCAATGACATCTGTGAATGGTGCCTTCAAATTATAACTTTTGCCTAAGACATACTCTGACAGTCTTGCCCTTTCTGGCTTTTTTGAGTAAAACTTCAGCCATCCTGATTAAAATTAGACTTTGACAAGCATCAGAATGCCTTTTTTACTTCTTCATCTTCTTTAAGCTGTTTGCAACCGATTGCGGTAACCTGCGACCTCCTTGAGGGAATTTATTGAAGATGAAACCTTTAAGTTGAGTGGGAGGACGTTTGAACTCCTAAGGACAACATCCTTTTATGCATTAGATTTTCTTCTTGCCACGAAAATTGGCCTGATTGGGAAAAGCCTTAGTTCACAAAGTGCTATTTCGCCCCTTTCGCTCCCCCCCCCCCCCCCCCGACATAGACTTAAGCCAAAGGGAATACTGTACGTCGTTCTTGACGTATAGTATTCTTTTTTGCACGATGCAAAAACAAATAGAGCTGAAAACGAGTCCCCTCAATTCAAATCCCACTACATTTGTCTTTGTTTTATACATATTTTAATTGTAATGGCTCAGTATCACTCAAACCACCGGAACTAGTCCTACTCCGTTGACTAAGTGACTCCAGGGAAGGTTGTTCCCTGTCTTAGTGTGAGCGATTGAATAAGCTAGGCACGATTCTTACCATAAGCGGATTCGTTTGAGGGCACAGCTCACGATGAAAATGGTTTCTAAGACATCTCACTAGGATGAATCTCTGGCGCTTTCTTATACCATAGGTGGCACTGTCAGATAGGAAAATGGCCCAGATTGGGTGGTATGAGGGTTCAATGATTGTATTGGCTGTATACCACATCCAAAGGCGGACGAGTTTCAGTTCTAACGGCGGTATAGAGGCTGCACCATTCACCTGATTCATACGGTGGAGACAGCAGGAGTTGAAATCTCGTCGAAATACCCCTTCTATATCTTTACCTCTCTGAATACCCATTTATATCATGATAATCTCGTACAACCTCGATGCTAACTACTTTTAGAAGGCTCTGTTTTTCGCGATGTTGGTGAATTCTCTAGCTCTCCTCGCCACTCATGCATTAATCCCGGGTAACGGAACTTCTCCCCGATTGCGGCATTCTCCCTTGCGGCATGCGGCAAATATCACTGCAACCACCGAACTCCCCCCGCCTCCCTGCCAATCGATAGGACACGAAATTTTTCGTTGATTGCCTATCTTTTTTATTAGATTTGATCGTTTTTTTTTNCTATCGCAATCCTGCGATACGCGGCGGGTGCGGCGTGTGCGACGCCGTCTTCAGGGAGAAGTTCCCGTACCCATTAATCCCCATCAACACTGTGTGTCCAAACTGTCCATCTTGTCTAACTAAAAAAGCGTGTCTCAATATAGCTGTGAACTCTGCCTTCAACACAGAAGTTACAAGTCTCAGATTACCGGAAGGGTTGATTTTTTTTCAAAGCCTATTACACCACTGTATCATTTACCTATATATATAATAACTATTATATTATTATATTATCATATGATATAATTATAATAAAAAATGTTATTACTGAGTTATTTTATTATATAATCAGACCGTCTCGCCAGTATTCGGTCTCTAGATCATTCCTTTGATGATGCTACCGCTTGCTTGTCTCATATCCATCTTCTAGAGCAACAATTTTATCATATCTAGTACCCGTCGAGAATAAAAGTGAAAGAACAAGAAAATTAAATAATAAAATGGTTTTTTATTTTTTTTTTCATGAAAAGTCACTCCTTTTAAAGGGAAACTTCGGGAATATGGTCTTTATCAAGAACTAATGATGCCCTTATTAGGAATTAATGCGATCGGGTATTGACAACTCTACATACTAGGTCGTTTAAAAAGTATCTCCCACAAATGTCAAAAAGTAACTTCCAAAAAAATGTCCTACAATTTTTTCAATTTTTTTCTAGAATGTACTAGAAGCTTTACCCCATTAAATACCCCTCCTCCTTGCCTATTTAATCGTGTGTTGGCTGAGCTGTTACCCCATATTCAGCATGTACATCCTTACAACCTTGAATCCAGCCACTCCGCCACTGAACCCCATTGGAATTTGTGTCAATTGATGGGCATTGGGGTCCCATCTAAATGGTTCTGTGCCCCCTCATTCCCACGCCTCACAGCTTGGAACAAAGGGGCTAAGAGGGGCCCCGGTAGGCTCAACCGATTGTATTATCATGGAGTTTCCAGATATGTTAAGTGCATTTTAGTACAGAATCTTCCCCTTGTCAATCCTTTAAATCTTCTAGAACATTCCAGAAAGAGCCGGATCTTCGGGAAATTTTCGTGGGATACTTTCCGAACACTTTGAAAATTACCCAGTTCCCATTTGATTACGTTCGGAAAAAGGAAATGAGATCTTGTACAACAGGTGTTCCGCTTCACTAAAATATCACTTATTATTCTCAGTACTTTGCATATCTACGTGAGAAATCGTTCCATAAACAGCACGAGTCTCAGCCAAGCTTAGTCATCACAGTCTTTTTTCCAGGGTTTCGTAATGGACTTGTGAGAAACGATTTTTCTCATGTGAAATTAATGAAGTGAATTTCTGATAAGAAAGTACTTTATCGAAAAAAAAATCTACAAAGTTCCTTCTTATTGGCCCAATTTGTGAAAGGGCAAGGGGACGGGGCTATGCGCGTAGGACTACGCGATTTCCATGTCCTTATTTGCATATAAATCCATCCAGCTATCAACTAGTAAAGAAAGTTGCCATGAATTTTGTTTNCTGCTCATGGAAGGTAGTTGAAGTCTTTCTCATTGCCCAGTCATTTTTTTTGTATGTCCCCACCCCCCGCATTCGACTTCCGTGATCGATAATGGATTAAGTTTTTGTTTGGTCTTGATTAAATCCGTTTCTGGGATGCGCCCTGCAATTGAATACCATTCATATCGTATCGGCGCTTTTCAGCGCCTATTAGGTCTACATATACATTACTTACAGCAGCGGTACGAGTCGGAGCTTTTATACTCTCATACGAGTGTGATTCCAATTAGCCGGCCTCGGAGGAATGGTTCGGTTGATCCGGGCAAGATTGACCTGGAGTTCGACCCCCCTGATCATAGTGCCTGTTGGTCGTCAATTGCCACTGCATCACCCCGCGTTACTGATTCTATTACTTAGCTTTATTGCAGGTGCACTCTTTTCATTTTCTAGTCACTTCAACTTTCGGTAAGCCAAGCTGATGGATTTGCTCACGCCATCTTATTTTGCTAGTAGAGCTCACTTGTACCCCAAAGTCTTCACTGAAGGTCTAGCTGAAATCCATCTTGTATTCTGGGACTTTCTTCAAAGAAGGAGGAGATGACGTATGCGGGTGTGGGGGAAGCATGATGGAGAAGCTTCGCTCGAGCAGAAAGTAGAAAAGCTAATCCTTTCCTCTTACCTCCTCCTTTTGCGTTAGTTTGTTATATCTTCGACCAAGGTGGTCATTACTATCGCAATGTGGCCCCACGCATAGTCATTGGTTTCCATATACTATAGATTTATTTTTCACAAACAACCATATAAAAAATGATAAAAAAAAGTGATTTTGGTTTTTGGTTCTTCATAGTTAATTAATTAAAGGATATATCATCGATTCATTTGATCCTTTATTGAGCAAGCACTCATCAATCAATAAGTGAGCATTGATTTTACATTTTGTCAGGTATAGTCGAACTTTGAAATAATTTATTCCCATAAGTAGTGCATAAATATAATGTGACTGTGATAGTAATGACATACGCCAGTTGATCATTTTGACTGACTTTACAACTTTTTTTCTTTGAGGTCAGCCACAACCTACCTCAGCTGGATTAAAATTTCTGCTGCCTGCCTGAATCTGTTCATTTGGGCCTTTTCCTTTATGTATGTGAGATATTTGTTGAGCTTTAACCGCTTGTTTTTCTAAATACTGAACTAGTAAAGTAGTATAATGCGCTGTGTTTCCTTTACAGTTGCCTGAACCGAACCCTAATTCAAGGCAATCGTGCGAACTATCGATCCCTCGTTAGGGGTTTCTGCGAAAAGTCTAGATGTAAAGAGGTGGCTTGAATGCCTTATAAAGTGATTATGCTAAATAAGTCACAATTCTCAGTTGGTTCGATTGCCTGGCGCAATCTACAGCGATCACTAACTGTCACACACTTAGGTTTCTATGTACAGTTAACTCTTCTTCATTGAATCGACTAGGTTTCAATAAAACTCGTCCAGGACGTGAGGAGATTCCCCAAGTTAACCTGACCGTCTCTAATCCATATTTTTCGTTGGCAATTCCGTCCAGTGGAACATTTTTTATCTTTGCAGCTTTTGTTTGGCGACCTAGGGTAGAGATAAAGGCTAAAGTGGTGATAACTACATATTATGGAGGCATCAAAATAACTCGTTGGACCCTCTACAGAAAACTCTCATTCCTTGCGTTTTCTTAACGGTATCCGTGGGTTTGCCTAACAAGTCGGAATCGAACTTTCTGACATTTATTCGGACAAGGGTTTGGTTACAACTACCATTTACTCTTGTTATGTTTGAAGACTGAATGTTCTGCTAAAAAATATTTCATTCCCAAAATCAAGCACATTTCAAGCAAGCTGGGAACGCTCACAACTGTCTTGGTAGGTTAGGCAGTGTTATAGGTCTGAAAATTGTTGCTACTAGTAAGACTCTTGTGATTACCCTAGGTGCCCGTTCAGAGTTTGGTGGAATTTGAGTAACCCTTCTGTGATTCGTACCACCTTCGGTTTCCTCACGAAATGCCAATGTTGTGGTCGTCCCATAAATGTGTTTACTATTTGCTGCGACCAATTTCCACATGTTCAAAGAATCGCATTTCATCCGCTAGCACGCCTTCACCCTGCCCGACGTGGGCGTTGTAGGCCTGATCCTTTGCTGTCTGCTGAATTCATCTGGGATTGTTTGAGTTGGGATCGGATTAAAAACTTAAATTTCATATTGGTGGGGATGTTTTGATCTTTTCAGCACATTCCCTTATGAAGCCATCGTTTTTCGAATTCTGAGATATTTTACAGAATCTATTGCTCAGATTTTTTTGAATGAACTGGGCAAGACATCGGCTGAGGAATGAGTGAAAGGATAACGCCTTTGGGTGTTGATCAATCCTGTTCTGGGATACTCTCCCGCCCTGATCTCCCATTCTGGATGATAGTGACGTTTGAATACGTATGTAGCCGAAACAATGACTAATGGGGGATGCAGGTGGTCTAATTCTGGCAAAATCTGATTTAAAATACCGTTTAACTAATGGCATCCTCTGCTTTATTCGATGCCATTCACCCATTTCTAATATCAATATCCGAGGAAAAACCCCCTTGGAGAAAAGGCGTAGGTGGACATTTCCATTTCATGGGCTGCAGCATCCATGTCATTCTGGTTTCTTTGGAAACCCAACAACCTCCATAGGATGTTTTTTCTAGTCGACAATGCAATCCCATCTACCGTCTATGCAGGCAGCATGCATAGACGATTGCAAGCATATTGCTCATCGGATTTCAGGAAAATCCCTATATGAGACTCTTCCTGAAGACTAAGGGGGTATCATTTTGCAAGGTTCTGCAGAAGGCCCCATGGTCATAGCAACTCTCTACTCAATCGGTCAAAGTTTCTAATTGTCATAAGGAATCGGGAACCGTTTGAAATTGGCTGATCCTCATGGGTCAAGAATAATGCCATTTGCATACCGATGTACTTGTATAGGCCCTACCTACGGTGATTATCCGGGGCACTTCACAAGAATGCTAATCATATAGTTCATATCGTCAGCATATCATCGCTATCATACGCATGGTCCGGGGGTCAAATCCGGTTGATATCCGCCCAGGACAACCAAGTACTCCATCCCATCGGGATCGGTTAATTGTCACCAGACTCGTCTGGGAGGATAGAAGCATTGATTTGTCTCAAGCTGGCCACGTCAAGGCATTGTGTAGGCAGATTCGCAGCCAAAACGCCACAGAGATTCTGAATGAGAGCGTTTCCCACGAGCGGAATTGATCAACATCAAAGCGCTTTATACTTTGGACTTAGCTTTTGCTGTTCCCAATTTCAAATCAACGTCGGTGTTTATGAAGACATTCCTTTCATTTCCTTGTTCTGGTGGATAAGTTTGGGGCTCTTCAGATAGCCATCTCCCAAGTCATTTCCACAAAGCAAGAAATGACTACATAGAAGCCCAGGAAAGCCTTCAAGTTTTCAAACGCTCTCGAATCTTTTGGCACACTTTATACTCAATTTCTTCCCAATTGAGGGAATCATACCTATGTTATCCTCCTACTGTGTAGGGTACTTGCTGCTTAAGCCCATCCCAAGCGGGGTCAAGTATTTGGCCTTGAAACCCCTTCCGAGTGATTCTATGCACACCTCGCTCCCATGCTCCACAGCTTGGAATAAAGGGGTTGGAGACGGATCCCGATGTGGTCAACCGACTGTGATGTCGTGAAGTCTTAGAAGCCCAAGCAATGCTCTTATGCGGGTGAGTAGTGAGTGGTAACCACAGTAAGTAGCTTCTTTCTAGTATTCCCATTTAGGTTTTCAGAAAATCCTGGGAGAAATCTGAATTTTCGAGAAATTCTCGGCAGATCCTTTTTGCACCTCTGTTCTGGAAACATTACAGCGGTGTCTCAAGATGGGGTACCAGGAACGAATTACTTGTGTTCCATTAATCTAATGACGTCTGATATCCGGTGGTAATCTAGGCAAAAATCAGAGGAATCTTTAGCCTGTGTTTTTGTTTGGTGTTCAACTTGCATGTCGTTTTGTCCCTCAAAAGTTGTAACGAATGGAGTCGCTCAGTCATATTCACATGGACCGGTTTGGGCTTGGGTGATCTAGTGGCTCTGGGGGTTCTTCATATGGTTGTTCTAACGGAAGCCGGAAAATTGGCATCATGCAGAGACTCCTTATCTACCCCTCTTCCTCTCGTCCGAATTCCAAATACCGTTTACTAGATGTCTTAGCAANGAATGGAGTCGCTCAGTCATATTCACATGGACCGGTTTGGGCTTGGGTGATCTAGTGGCTCTGGGGGTTCTTCATATGGGTGTTCTAACGACTTCGGGGGGAAGCCGGAAAATTGGCATCATGCAGAGACTCCTTATCTACCCCTCTTCCTCTCGTCCGAATTCCAAATACCGTTTACTAGATGTCTTAGCAAGCAGCACTCCTTGCAAAACTTCGTCTGTGACATTAGGTTCGATTTCTGGTTGAGCCACTGCGCTGCGAATGCACACTTTCATGGAGTCAGTCGCTCTGATGCCGTTCAAGCTCAGGCTCTTCTGAAGTGGATGTGAGCTTCTTGTCAGGGGTATCATCGACGTTTCTCGCTTCCGTCGTTTTTCCGCCCCAGTACGTGAGATATGGGAAGTTAAGAGCTCAAAATCTGATCTAATGTACACTCCCGAAAACAAAATCATTCTCGGGCAGTTAAAGGGAGTACAGTCAGAAGAAATCATTGTATTGAATTCGCAGAATTGAAAAACGACTATTCATTGGACCCATATTACATTTGCAGTGTGATATATTTCTTCTTGTGAAAATTCTAGTAATAATTTGACATTTTCTGCTATTTATTGTTATTTAATTTTTTAATTTGCTATTTGTTTATATGGATTTGAGCTTGTGACCCATTCTTCCTTCTGAGCACGTTTGTTAAAAATGCAAAGACTCTAGAAAGTCTTTAGTCTGTTGAGTCCAGTGAAAAGATAGCCCAGGACGATAGAAGGGCGGGATTTCATTCAAGAGCCATATGTTTAGTGGCCGATCGTGGAAAACTGAAAGATGCCTCTCTCTCCTTTTTTTCGAGTAACGTCTCAGATTTTTCTTTTGTTGATCGCCTAGATGAGGAGTAGGCGAAGGATTGTTCAGAGTATGCATTGGCTTATCTGAAACGACTCCTGCGATATATCGCTCCTTCCTTTGTCAACAGATCCGCATAATTGAAGTCGAAGCACCTGCTCCGCTCCCAAACTCTTCTTCACTGAATTGCATGGACTTCCATCGCTTGGGTTTGTTTAGAAGGATGTCTATTTTAGGCACTGATTTGTTTTAACGTGGCGCTGTTTTTCATCGTTAGAGCTCATCTTCTTCAATTCGGGGAATTAATTCTTCAGGTTGGGCAAGAGGATTGAGATTTTGTCATTTGAATTGTTTACAAGAACTTTTGTCCTCAGGGCACACCCAGACAGATTTCAATCAGCCAGGAAAGGTTAACTTCTCGCAGAATTCTTTTGATGTGACTTCGTGGAATTCTATGTAAATAAGATGTTGAATTCGGTCCACCAGGGGGGCGAATTCGGTCTACCAGGGGGGCGTAGGGCTTGTATGTTTTGAAATTTGATCCCGTTTAGGTGGATCTGCCTTTCGCTTTGATTTACTTCTAATTCACTTCTGACCAGGAGAACAGGGGCAAGCTGGTTTTGTATTCACGACTACTACTAGAGATTCAATATGAGCTGTTATCTCCTTTTTCTTTTTCTTCAAGCCACCCAATCTTTCCCATTAAACCTTGTAATGGTTTCAATTTCTCTCATGCCACGCCTTTGGATGCTACCAGATGAATACTGAGGAATTCGATGGGTCGGGGAATTGCCTGTAGAGAGCTTCTTTCGTCAGATCTCAGCAAACCTGAAGGCGCAGCTCCACGAATCTCTCCAGAATTTTCTACTTTAGGCACTCCTTTACCCTGCGCCCATTCTATTTTTGGAACAAAATCGAATTCTCTCCAAAAAGATCGCCCTGAAGGTAGAGCTACCTTTGAGAGAACGGCGTGTTTGTATAGGTGATTGACGTAATCCGGAACTGATCTTGAAAAGGGTAAAGGTGGCTTGCCCACTAGGCCTTCCCAAAGTGATTGAATAGGTTCCGCACTCATTTGAGCGCCTTTACTTATCCGCTGTAGGTAAAGTATCTTAAGTAAGACCTGTTTAATTCAAACTGTCCAGCCCCTCTATAGAACAGGAGATACAGGAAGCAAGGAAAGGAATGTGAGAGACTTTCTTATCGAGCTGATGAAAAAGGCGTTCACAAGAATCCCCTACAGCTATGTTCCTAGTCTTCGGTCTGAACACACATGCATACATCGCTATTGCGCCGAAATTACCCTTATTGGGAAGAATTCGTCACCCGCTTTCGGCTTTGAATCGCCCCGTGAAGAGGGAATCTCGGCATTTAGGGTTAGGTGATAGCCCTTTTCATCTTTTTTCATCTACCTTTACTTCCGTCACGTCCATTTAACCTTACTTAATGCCTCTTACTTCATCAAACAAGGGCAGACCAACGACTGTAATCCAGATTGATGATGGTGGCTGCGTCGTTAAATGTGACATCACCCACAGTCAGACCCATAAGGCTTTTATGGGTTCCATCCCTCGTCGACTATTCCGACAAAAACGAAATTACCTTTGAAATGCAGTATTTTTATCCATTGAAGATCGAGTATTCGCTTTGCTTTGTTAAAGTAGACAGCTATCTTCCACATTGAAATCGTTGCTGAATAGACAGCAGGAGTGCGCGGGCGGCCCAGAGTTCAGTTCTCCTTGCACCGCTTCATTTTCACGGAGTTGCGTATGAAAGTGAGTACATGGTCTCCAGGTCTACCACAAGTTCATTCCCAAGCACTAGAGGTCCGTATGACACGTCCATCGGTAGGCGTTCTTGGCGGGAGGAGGCGTTCTAGATGATCCGTGAGCCTCTTTGCGTTTTTTCCGACCACTTATGGATGCGGCAATGACGTGTACCGCTAAAAGATCGCGAGGTTCCTCCATAATTGGCAATCGCCGGATCTCTTCCTGCTAGTAGCGTCCATGAATGTAAGTTATGGGTTATATAACGCGGACATTGCTGATTACTCGAACATTGCTCGTTTGAGTGGAAATGAAAAGCGATTGGCTGCAACCTTGCTGAGCAAGAAAAAAAAATGGCAGTAATCTTTCCTTCCCTGATGATTAATAATTTTTTGATTTACTAGCTCTTGATTTTTGGCTAAAATGGTGATGGTTTACGGCAACTTCGACACTACAACTAGAAAAAAGCCACGAAGATTACAACAAGAAAAAAAATTTTCTA
>UZAF01019272.1:10546-21310 GCA_900617895.1 Haemonchus placei
TGGTCGATCCAAAACCACGTCGCTCTAACTCTTTTGAATCAACCTCGAGTCTCCTCCAGCATTCACTTGCGCATTGTAGGATGACCTCCACGGCAATCTTTGGCGTTGGCTGGATCGGTCCTCGGGACACTCAATACGCCACTCATTCTGGATGGATGTCGAATGTGGGGACACATTAACAAAACGGCATTGATCAGCACAAGCAGGGGCTTAATTCTCTATCCTTTTGTACATAGATACAAGCCACTAGACCGTGACAATTTCCAAAACTAATCAGAAGAAGGGTTACCGAACTGAAAGCCAGATATCATCTCCAACACTCCCCTATCCCTCCATCATTATGGACATTGCTCAACGAGTCTTGTAATGAAGGATCTTCCTCAACAACCAAGAAAGGGCGTCTGTACTAATGTTTATGAGCTACATGACTGCAAGAAGCAGTAATGGGTGCATGGCTGCCCCTGCTCAAAACATAATAATGAGGAAAGCAGCCATTCCCGATTTATCCCCATTTCCAACGGTTTGGGATTCAGGGCCGGAGGAAATCTGACACTAATATTTGACCCAAAAAAGGTCCACACAGAGGCGCTCAACGTGATGCGTGAGTTTTCTAAAGAGCAAATCAAATTTTTGGGGAAAACCTGGAAAAAAAAGCTGCCCAAATTGCGTGACTAGAATGCGCCTAAGATGCATCGTGTTTGAGGGCAGCCTGGATTGAAGGATGTTGGATGCCGTCGGCTTGAACCGACGTTGCTGATTGAAGTCAATATCATTTGCCTCGGAGATGATCACTCGTTCAATGTGTGCCGTCCTTGACATAAATGAGGCTGATTACGTCCCTCGATCAGTGTTCACTGGAATTTGCATTTATTTTTCTCACTATCGGGGGATAAGGATATTAAAGGATGAAGTATAAGGTCTTCGGGCGTTGACCAAGCCCGTCTGAGGAATGCGCCTCCGCATTCGAATTCCAACCGGAATCGCGGTGGCGTAGTGAAAATGCCAATGTGTTCCATGGTCTTCACATTATGAGAACTGTAATAAATCGAAAACACTGGAGCATGTAAAATAACAAGTAACATAAAGAGATGATAAATTAACCATCCATGTTCGACTCTCGATGAATCTTGGCATAGCTTTGCATTAATGTTATAAGACTTTTTTAAAAAAATACAAAAATAAAATAAAAATAAATAATACACAGGTTTCCAGGCTCTGAAGAAGGCGATTACGCCGAAACGTAAGTTGTTAAGAACTTATTTAACATCTTGGCAGCAGGTTTTAAAAAAGTCTTATAAGATAAATTAACCAATATAAAGTGGAAAATGCCTTTCCTGCCCCATCCCCATAAAAACACTCACTATAGCGGCCCGGAGGTTCAACAGTGGTTCGAGGTAGGTGGACAAAAGTAAACGGTGGAGCTAACCTTATTTTTAAACCTACTGACCCGGAAGGAACCTTCACGAAAAAAAGGGTTTCTGAGATTCCCCCATAGGATGATTTTGTGGCACCCTCGTGTACCATATCTGGCGCTTCTAGGTCGGAAAACAGCTTAGTTAGGGCGTTATGGAGGGTAAAAGATTGTATCGTGTGTATCCTCAGACGAGTTCCACCGACCGGCATTGTAGAGGCTGCACCAATCACAAGAGGACCCATGTAGGAAGTTCAAACAACTTGTCTTGACCCATAGTGATAATGAAAGGCAGTTATGTACAGTTCTGGCTTGATGAAGTCAGCTCTTTGTGCAATTGCAACAACTGAAATCTCGTCCAAATACACCTTCTATGTTATTTCCGTCAAGGTATCTCGTCCAACCTTCATTCTCCCTACTTTTGAGGAGCCATTTTTTCTGAAATCGGCGAGTTCTCTCGCTTTCTTCACTACCGTGGACTATTCCAAACTTATAATTCTGCTTTCCGAATAGAAAAAGGAACCTCAAAACTATCGTGAACTGCGCCTTCAAGCTGGGAAGAGCAATTAACTGAATCTCAAAGGTTCTCTAATGACGAATGACTCTTCGAAAGAATCTTGAAGATCCGGTAAAATGGTATAGCCACTGTTCTAAGGAGAGTTAAGTTGAATATTTAATGATAGTCAACGGCAGTAATTGACAACAAGTAAGACGAGAAGAGAATCCTTTACGTTTCAGACACATATAACGATTTTGCGAGCGGTTGCAGAGGAGGCAAAATTTGGTTAATCTTCAGACGAGTGACTTTTATATAACAGAGGACTGAGTGAAGGGGAACAGGATCACAGAACGCCTATATTTCGGCACAGTTTCCAAGAGCGACCAGTAAATTGGCACCTATCGAACCGTAGCATACCACACCATGTCTACGAGAGGAAAGTTACAGTGACCGCCTAAAAAGCTTCGAAAAACTTGTTCACTATTTGAAGGTTATATTTCTTTCATGAAATTGATATGGGTCAACTGAACATATCAGAATTAAAAAAAGCGAAATTGGTACTATTCTACTATTACACCCCCAAAAACTTCATCGAAAATTTAAATTTTGAGTTTTTGGGGGTGTAATAGTAGAATAGTACCGCGAAATTAATTAGTTATGGTCCGTTGGTCAGAGGAATCTCAGGTTACATGCACAGCTTTTGATTTTTCATTGCGTCCATACACGACTCGAAAAGGGAGGGCTGAAGGTCTTTTTTGCTACTGGAGCAAGTATATGTATTAGGTCTCAATTACGACGTGATCAGGCCGTATCAATAAGGACAAAGAAGTTCGATGTCGACACAAAAGAAGGGAATTTGCCATTGATTTGCAGCATTTAAAACAACACTGCCGACTGGACCAATTACTTGAGTGATTCTCAGTGCTGACAAGGAATCTGAGAGACAGAATCCTTCAGCCACCTATTTGAATTTCCACCCTGAGCCTGAGTATGACCAGATTGGCTATAGACTGCTGAGTTGTAACAAAGAATCCTGAGAACGTTTTTTCTGACCTCTACGCAAGTAAAGAACTTCTTCATGTCATCCCATGCTAGTTGCCGACTTGACCAAATACAGAATTTCAGAAGCTATTCTTGAGATATGGGCGAAGTGGTGAACTGAAAGTTCCGCACTATCACACATGCATGGTCACGGGTTCGAATCCCGGATGGAACCTAAGCCAACCAAGTCTCCATCCATCCCTCCAAGGTCGATTAATTGGCACCAAACTCGTCTGGGAGGATCAGGACATGATTTGTACGTCGGATCGCCATCGCAAGTCATTGTATAGGCTACATACATATTTAATACGCCACTACGATATCCAGTACTCGAACCGATCTACCAATAAAGACTCTGGGCCTGGTTTTCAGCCCTTCAGTCCCTGTGCCCAGCGAAACGAAGACACGATACAACGTCAAAGTAGGGAACGTTCCGCAGGGTGACCGGGGTTCAGCACAATTGTCTTCCTAGTATCGTAACTGTTGCAAATGTCTATAGTGTCTACTGTCTAGAGCACCAGTCTATCTGCCAATTTCACTGGAATTTAATGAATAGCGTGGTTCATGGATTCCATATTGAATTTGATGTCTTCTGGGACAAGAACTGCCATTGAGTTCTCTAGGGAATTGGCCATAAATGCGATACGACGTTTGATGCAATAAAGCAACATTGCTGTCGTATCGGAGTGCCATGCCAATACAAAAAACAAGCAATAGCAATTCATTTGGTTTGACGAGATCGGAAAATTGGAAAAATGAGGAAGAGAAGGAGGTGTTAACGCATGTTGCACCCCGTGACTATTGACGCATGAATTCTATGCTTCGTTTAGAGCTACAGGGGTCTGCGAGATTTACTTGGAAAGGAGGTGTGGAGCAAAAGGAAACGATATGTTGCATTTTTACGGTTGAGAGGATTTCATTCAAAAAGCAACTCGCTCAGTTTGGCAAGATCGGAAGAGTTGAGAGGGAAGAGAAAAATCGGAGCAGCACCGAAAAATTTAGATTTCCAGGCTTTGAGCATTAGCCGCTACTGACTCCCTAACAAATTACGCTCCAATTCTAATAATCTGAATTGGTGAGCGTACAGACGCTTAGTTTCGTAACGTGGGAGGGGCCTGAAGTAGGTACGGTACCTCGATCCTACGTCTTGTACGGTACCACACGGTACCGTACAAGACGTAGGATCGAGGTAGCAGATCATCGACTGTCATATCAGAACATCACAGGCCAAGCAAACCTTCTGTTCAGACCTCTGCGCTCGGTTTATTGGTGCCAATATCGTGTGATGGTTAGAGGATAAAAGCAATGACTTGCAGTTTGGCTGGGCTGGTTCCACAAGCTGTTGTTTGGCCCCACTATGCACCCCAAAACCTGCGATTATTCATGAAAATCGAATGCGCGCCTTATTCCAAAGGAACGTTCAATATGCCAGAATACCCATCCTTCAATTTCATATTTTTTGTAGCGGTTTTTTAATGAAAGTAATCAGATCAAAGATCAGGACGACAATCAACTCGATGGTCAGATTCACATTGGAAACATTGAACGAAAGCGAAGATATTAGTGAGAAAGGTCCAGTGGACCACACTGGCTTGCGACAGGGACGACTGGATACTTATGGACGCCCGCTCGAGCAAATCAATAACTAGCAGGACGACAGGTGGCACAGGTGTTATTCACATAGGATTAATAATAAGAACATGTGTGAAAATGAGTGAATAATTTTGGGAAAAACTTTAACTAATTATAGAAAAGGAAATTCCGTGAAAATAAAAAAATAAATGTTCTCAATCAATTTCTTTTCTGGATTAAAGCTAAGGAACGCGGTTGCCATGAAATTTCCTTCCAACGACTTTTCCCCTCCTTACTCACAGATTATTTGCCTCTTCCTTATATTCACAACCGACATACTTCCCACTTATACATTGGGCTGCCGTCATCAGTAAAGATTCCCAGAGCCACGGGCTTCAGCGCTTTCGATCCGCTTCCATCTATCTTCATTTTGTTCATTCATAGCCCATCAGCCTTTATCGAATGAGGCTTAAGAAAATCAAAATCCTCCATGGGCCTAATGCTAGAGCATTTCTAGAGCCATAATGCTCGAGCAGAACATTCTAGATGTCTGATAGGATAGTGGGACACAACGCTCATCTCCTTCGCTCAACGACTGAATGAACAAATCAAGTGCTATAAATTTGAAGGAATTGTATCTAATATCAAGAATTCCAAAAAATAAATAAACAAGAAATCAAAGCAGAGCTGTAAAGAAATGCGATTGTAAAGTCGTTCAGTCGTTTCGTATAAGAAAATTCAATATTTTTTACCGTAAGTTCCGGTGGCACAGGTGATGCAGACGTATCAGACTGATTACGATTCCGGCGATACCGGCTTGGAGACAGTACGCGTAGGCTGCCAAAACGAATCAGCTTCAACTGATCCGCAAGCATTCTGTAAATTTGTATTGGTCATATCGGTAAACAACTTATGACTGCCAGAGAAATAGCGAGAAGCGTTGATGATGTATGATGTTGAGTAAAAATGAGGATCCGATAAGCGAAAAAATCAAACGGAGAGGAAAAGAATCTTCAAAGAAGGGTTCATCCTAATTCAACAGAACCAATGGTTAGTTCGGTAATCGAGCTGCAGAGAGACCAAAAAGTCATCAATCCAAATAGTAAATTAGCAATATAGACGTGAACTATTAAGAATAGTCAGCAAGAAAGGTTTTCAGAACAGGGGTTAGTTCGGATTCATTGAAATCACACCTAACCGTGAGTGAATTTGGTTTCTGTGATGAGAACCACAGCCATTCAGAAGACATGACCGTAAACCGTACAGCTTTATACTATATTATCTTGTATTACATTATTATGTGAATACTTTGAGTATTCTGCTGCTAACAATTCTTTTTTTTTGTATTTTTCGAAATACTATTACTATCGACATAATGTTTTGTTAACTTCTAAAGGCCTCCAACTACGTAAGGGCACGGAAGGATCTCGGTAGCCCACGGTGCCAGGAAAACACAAGTATGGGTTTGAATTCCGCCCGAGGCCCCAAGTTTTGCTCACAACTCGCCAGTTTTGTGAGGTTATTTTTATTACTATATTAACAAATAGATAAGTAGATCAATAAATCGAAAAAGACAGTGTAGAAGAGAATTTAAAAAGGACCAAAGAAAAATGACCCGTCCGATTGTAAAACAAAGCAAAAGTTCATGCGATGGCAGAAAGAAGGAGGAGAAGAGGCGAATTCTGATCACCTTTCAGTAAAACAGGTGTTGGAGCAACGTTGAATGGGAAGTTTCTAGTTTTTCTATAAGAGAAGCACTTCTGTCGTGCTCTGTGCTTTATACTTCAACGTCGTCCTTTTCTAAGACATAATTCTGACGTAAGCGTGTAAGAGGATGGTAGAAGCTATCTCATGAGTGACTCAGTATAATATGGTGAAGGGCATCTGCGCTGGTGAGGGAACTTGATGGAGAGTTCAAGGGCCTGTTACCTCGCAGAAACTTGATATTCGTAGGAAAACAAAGGTGAGAACATTTTGAACGAATGAATTAATAAAAATGAAGCCAGGGCTTGGAGACAGAAAATACGCAACATTAATGAATCAATCCCCTTCACTGATTGAAGCAAGACCAAGACAGCAAGAAAAACTGGCGCTTTTGTTCACTGGATAAATAGATTGTTTGTGTAAACCATGAGTTTCATTAATGTGAAGAGTCTCTGCACCAAACCTAACGCAAAGTCCCATTGCCCTCAGGGGAAGCCCTTTTGGTGCGTATTGGGACGCAGGCGACGTTGACGGTTTTCGTGGGCGTGGCCAAATTCTGCATGGAAAGGAATACGCATGAACGTGTAGGCAGCGTTGCCGGAAACGTTTCATTTTTCACAACTGGGGCAAAACAGCTCCACATGCTGACTACTCATGGAATTCAATGAATATGCATAAAAGTCGAACGCAAGAATTAATCCAACGAAATAGAAATTGTCAGTAAACAAAACATAAACAATAAGTCAAAACAAATTATTGACATGGTCAAAAAGAACGGCAACATCTACATCATTGCGAAAACAGTCGTAAGAGAGATATTGGGCGGGTTCTGACGCCTACATTCTAGAACGTGACTGTTTCTCTTATCGAAGCCCAAAATTCTGGTAGAACAAATCCAAATTCCCCTCCCTCCATTGCCGTCTTCGGGAAGAACCAGCCCACCCTATGATGCACAGGAGCCAACCGGAGAAGATTTCAGTTTAGCGAATACCCTGTCACGCCTTATGTCCGATGGCCGACGACGTGTTGACAAAAATTAGACCAAGGATTGAAACCGCTCTGAGTTAAGATAGCATTACACAGCACTGTATGTCACGTTGAAGAACGTTGCAAGTCTCCTGGCCGGAGGTGCATCCCTAAGAGCCACTGTAGAGTATGGGAGAAATGGTGTACGCTGGATCTAGCTTTTGGGCTATGTTCTAGGTACAAAAGCAAGTTCCAACGTACAGCACTCCCCCATACTCCAGAATGGCTCCCAGGGATTCACCTCCGGTCAGAAGTTTTGCAACGTTTTCCAACATGACATACAGAGCATTGTAATCATAGAAACTATGAACAAGAAGGCGACACTTGGATGTGGCTCCACCCCGAAGGATCCCAAAATGCACGAACCAAGTAATATTCGAGGGATCTCCATTGAATAAGGCATTTCTGTGGGTGCACAGACATTCTATGAAGTTTTCATTCGATAGCATTTAGAACAAAGTTTCACGTGTAGGTATAGGAGGATCTCCATGGTGATAGCAGTTATGGGTTTTCAAGCTAATCCATTTAAACCTACGATCTCTAAAAAGGCTTCCAGTTGGTTGAAGAGTCGGGTCGACATCGATCTAAGCTCAAATGCATGAATAATGTAAAGTTAAATGGACGAAAAAAAGGGAAATTCGAAATTTTGAGGGAAAAAGTTAAAAAGCCTTAAATAACACCATAAGAGTAATTTCCTTCGAATAGAGCACCCTTCAAAGGGCAGAAGTAGGGTAGTGCCAATAACTGTGGTCCACAAGCTGTCCCCCCCCCCCCCTCCAAAAAGTAGAGACCTGATAAGCGTTTAAACGTTACTACTACTTGGAATGAATAGTCTAAATGGGACGATGAATTGCATCCTCACCATATGACCAGAATAGCATTCAATGAGGCAAACAACATCCGACTAATGGCCGATGAAAAGCGGATATCGGAGACGATTTGCGTCATCAATAATTGCTTACTGTTCATTTATAGAATAGCTCCTCATCCAAACAAATCGACTTCATAACCCAACCCCATACAGGGAAACTCCACGGGAAACTTTTGTTGAACACTCGACCAGGTAGATGGGCTACCATGTTGGTTATGTAGCAGTACAGCTCTTCATACAGTGGACACAAAGGTTGGATGAGGGTAGTAAATTCAAAGAAAGTTGGATCAGTCGAGGTCGAGCTCTAAGACAGGAGAACAAATTGGCGGAGAGCTTTTCAAAGTCGCTGGAGAGGTTAGAAAGGACCTTTCCAGTGTCTCTGGAAAACAATCGTCGAGGAAATTTTCCTGATTTTCGAGTGGAATTATTTTATTTGTCGAAGAGGATTCAATATTCCTTAGCGATTACCTCTGATATCGCCCCTATTCCTGACCCATAACGCGAGTGTAATAAATAGTACCGAGGGCCACTCATCGTTCAGCTGCTAATGAGCCTCATTTTTCATCTTTTAACATAACAATTAGTTGGGTAGCACGCAAACACATGCCCACAACTGCTTATCTACGTTCTACCCAAGAAGAAGATAGAAACGTCATTATGCTCGGTATTCCGCAAGAGCATACACGACACTAGTCTATCCTAACTTCGCTTAAGTTTCATTTCTGGAAATCAGGCATCTGAAGTGAAGTATTTCGGAGGAAAGGGTTCCTGAAGTGCGTAACCGTCAAGAAGACTTACATTCAAAATTGCGCTTGGATTTAACTTCAGGAAACTATAGCCAACTAGTCATCAGCGATATAATAGGATGGAAGTCGGTCGGCGCAATACTTGATGTACAGAATAAGATAGGATGATTTGTCCGCATTCGAACGCTCCGAGGATGCTTCGCAGGGATCCCGCTCGAACCTTTCCATAAGAGTTTCCAGCCCCTCCGTGACATTTTGGAACTGACAGACAGAATGCCATACCTAGAAACCGATGCGCTAACTGATTTACATCCCATATATAAAGCTGAGTGTGTGCGTGTGTATGTGTCTGCCGATGTATGTGACCGGAACCGGACATTATAACTCGTCTCCTTTAAACCTAGGGCATTCAAATTAGGAAGTAATGCAGGCGGAAGGATAGAAAATTGATAGGAGGTGGTAGACTGCAGTCCACTCATAGGTGGGGGGAGGGTGTGCGAAATTTGTTCTTTAGGACCTGGGCACTGGAGTGTTAAAGGAATGCAGGCGGCAGGATTGGCACACTGATGGTAGGCAGGACTTGACTCCGCCCAGAGGGGGCGGGGCGCGCATCGCAGGTGTGGAGTATTAGTGGAGCGGTTGGGCTGGTGAAACAAGTCAACTGGCTACGGTTCCCGCAACTAGAAGTGTGGTTTCCCGTGTTTTTGTGCCACTCCTAATTATTTGTTTGAAGTTCTGAAGGATACCAGAAGTCACATGTTTGAGGCGTTGTGGAAAATAAGTAATCCTTTTTTCATTTTTATATTATATTTCTAACTAATCTCAAACCTAATAGCGTCAGGTTGCTGCCTTCTCTGTATAATCCCAGGTGAAGGAAGCTCATTTGAAAGACAAAACTATTTGTAACACTATTGTTAGAGGGTAGTCTCTTCAATGATAAGCAAACCGTCCCCTAATCCCTCAACATAATCCCTTCCTTCATCCCAACATTTCTTCTCTATGTTGCAGATAGAGAAGAAAGGAATCTGCTAGAAACTTGGGCGAGACTCTAATTGTAAGTAATCTCAGGAGGTGAGGCTGAACCATGGAAACAGGGAAGTGTCCTCCCAAAGCGACAACAGACAGTCGTTGGACTATGTAGTAAACTTTACAGTTTGTCGTAAAATTTGATTCCGTCATCTTGAGCTCGGGATGCGGAAGTTCCCGATAAATTATTGTTTTAATTTAAAGGCAAGGGCCTGCATAGAAAAGGCTCGACCTGCCTCATACTCTCCGGCTCTCGTACTGAGTTTCTATACAGCCCACAGCTTTTCCTTCTTTTTCCACCAATCAGCTATTGGTGAAAGCCTTAGTTAGAATCAGCAAAATCCGTGAAGAGAAAAGTTCTACAGAAATCCAAATAAACATCTTACATATAGAGCTTAGTGTAGCGGAAAGTGGCGCACTATCACACATGCATGGTCCGGGAACTGAATATACCCGAGCAACTAGGGCCTTCCATATGAGGTCACTTGTCAGCACAGCAACACTGTGGTGGACTACTTATATAAGCGCTGACTTGGACATTGGTACACACTTCTACATTGCCATCGTATACGGACCGTAATTCATTATCGAAGCCACATAATCACTCAAAAAACTACTATAATCTTGAACGGAAGTTGTATGTCCGGCGCATCCCAGAAAAAGAACTGATCGACGAGAAAAAACCTCATTCTTCCTTCTTGTGAGTGAGGACTGAGAGCTTCGAAACGCAAGTGATTTTCTCAGGGTCACTCAAGTTGTTCAAATAAGGCGAATTTCGATGTTCGAAGTTTTCGCTTTGGAATCGCCGCAAAACATTCGTCAACCCCTGTTCAGGAAATTTCTACCGGTTTGAGAAAAATAATGGCAT
>UZAF01019273.1:0-13557 GCA_900617895.1 Haemonchus placei
CGAGCTGAGTCGAACTATATAACATTATACATGAAAAAAGCGTAAACTCACCTAGTTATAGAGAAAAGACGAAAAAGACGCGAATCCGCGTCTTTTTCGCCTTTTTTTGAATAATTAGGGTGGGTATTGTAAGGCAGTTGACGCTAATGTCATAGACGAATGTGAGCTAGTCCAAATCTTTGTTTTCTTCTGAGGTCAGCTCCAGAAAAAGGGGTTCTCGTACGTTTTCGTTGTTTTTGCTTCCTTCATTACTAGAACAATGAGTAACAGTTGATTTCTGTTTCAGCTTCTTGCACCCTCTTGGAATTTCGTGTCCTTCGGTTTTATTTATTTATTTATTTATGTGTCGTACACTCACGCTGCACCAACAGCCAAATAATCGTTAATCCTATGCCATTTTGTCCTCATTCAAGTTTTCATATCGGTGACTTCTTCACGATAACTTTAGGGTATTGAGGTTCAAACGAGTAATGGAAGTGATAGTTCAGAATAGTGACCAGTGACGAAGAAAACGCATATAGTCGCATATTTGGAAATTTAAAGCTTCCAAGAAAAAGTGAGATTAGGGGTTGGACGAGAATGTGACGGCATTTGGGGGCGTGTGCAAATCCTGGGAGTGTACGTCGGCTAAGTTGATTCTGGGGCCCTTGTTACGCCCCACCTTGGCCGTTTTTGACCCTACAGCATCTCTTAGGAGTACTTCCAAAGACACCCAAAGATAAATCTCAGAAACCATTTTTAATGTGAAGTGTGCCTTTGAGCGCCAGTAATGGAAATCGTGTCATTTGTGAAACAGTACGATGATGAGCACTTTCAAGGAAGATTTTTTGATATTTAATTCGTAACAGATTTTGGCTAGTCTAAATTCTCGAAAAGGAATGAGTTGTGACGAAAAAAGAAAAACAAAATCTATTCCGTGGTAATCTGACTCGGCAGATGAAGAAACCGTAGTAAAGTTTTCACAGTGGTAGGTTGTAAGGGGTGATAGGTGCATTGAATTGCTGAAAAAAGCCCTGAGAAAGGGAGTAGCATCAGTTTAAAATACCATCATGTCTTTTAGTTATATGTTTGTGTACGGGCTTTGACACAGACTTATTTCGAGCCTTTATTGTCTGACTGCCGACTAACATGAGACAGGAACCAACCGCACTGTATCGTAGATCGGGAAGCGATGGCAATGAGGCGGGCCTCTGCATGCCCTTAATCCATTGACGACAATGCAGTCCACATGTGAACTGCTGTTGAATTTTCTTTATTCATCTGTATTTCCACTTTTTTACAATTTTCTTCTCAAAACATTACAGACTCAAATGAAATTACATGCAGCGTGGTCCTAAAAAATCTTCTAATTTTGCAATTTTAAAGATAATAACAGTAACCATAGGCATGCAATGATAACCAAACAAAAATCAATCACAAATCAAAAGTTCTGTGTGATTTATTGAGATACTCAATACAAAAATAAGGGTGGCATTTACTGCAGCGGAAGTTTACTCTTCTCGGGTGGGATAAAGGTATTGACGCCCTTGGGATTGTTTTGAAATCGTTAATTCTGCATTGACAATGGTGGTTTGGGTGATCGAATGAAAGGAAATCACCTTCCACCACCTGCACGTTTTCTTTACGAAAGCGGTGTACGCGGTCATTTGGTCCGATTGATCAACATAACCATTCATAGTATTGTAGTCGTTAACCACCATAGGTTTCATGTTCCCTCCAAGGCTGACGTCGTTCTTTTTAGAAATCAACAGCATTGTCCGTTTGTCCTTGCATTTCAATACCATGATTCTTTTTCGGTTTTGTAAGGCAAGAACTTCACCTTTTTGAGCCTTCTATCCTTGATCATTTTTGGTAAGCCTTGACGGTTCCGTCTCACTATACCGATCAGGTCGGTCTTCCTTGCCAGCCGTTTTTCGGCGAGACTTACACTTGAATGAAAGTTGCCTGTGCATAGTCTTTTTCCCTTGTCCAGAATCTCTTCCATCAGTTTAAGAACTACCGAGTCTGCTAACGGCCCATTTCTGTGAGGACCATTCCAGCATAAATTTTGATTTTTGAAGTATATCCCCCTTCCGCACTAAGTTTGAAAAGTTTGATGCCATACCGGTGCCTTTTTGGAGGGATGTATTGCCTGATGTGAATTCTTCCTCTGAAGGGAACTAGTGAATCATCGACATAGACGTTTCTGCCGGCTTTGTAGTACTTCATGCATCGTTCGTTGAATAGCTTCAAAAAATGAGATATTTTGAAAAGACGTTCCTTATTGGCATTTTCACTGTTATCGACCAGATGCGAAGCTCGTAAAAACTCTTCGAAACGACTTCCGGTCATGAGCGAGCTCATAATTAACCCATTGCGTACCGCAGTATTTTGCGCTAGCTGCCGCATGGGCTCGGTGTTTTCTTCATAATCGAGGCGGCGACGTGGTTCACGGTGTGCAGCACACAGCCACACAGAGCGGTTGTTTGAGTGAATCGCAAAGTATGGGCTGTTCGAACTTTATTCAAATTCTAGGGTGGTTTTGGACGAAAACGCGGCCGCGCAGAGGCAGAGAGGCGTGCTGCACCATGTGCAGCACGCGGTACGCAATGAGTTAAATGACCATCAAGTGCCACTTCTGAAGAGCAGTAGTCTCTCAATGTGGGCATTTTCACCAAACCCATTTCGAGGCACATTCCAAAAAACTTGGACATTTCTCTTCTGTTGGTTTCATTGAACGTTTTTCTAACTGCAGCAGCTTTTGCGTTGCCATACCTGATGGTTGCAGTCGTGATCAAATTCATGGTATCGTCGCCCAAGAAAAATTTTGAGAAACCGATTGGCTCTCCACAACTGAAGGCATAATCATGTACACCGCAGTTCTCACCTAAGGTGAATCCATCGTATTTTTCACTTGACCAAGAACCCATGCTGTCTTCATCCTGTGAGCTACTGTTATCAGATTCTGTTCCTGGTGCAGTAGAAAGTGCATAGGCTACACCATCCTCATCTTCTGCCTGCTCCTCATCAGAATTAACCAGTTGCTGACTAAAATTCAAGTTCGGCATACCATCATTATTAGCCATAACTTAATTTGCAAATTCAGGTAAAATTCAAGAATCCCCATCTCAAAATTCAAAAAAAATGCATTTGCGTGCAGTCGAAAATCATGCCGGTCCCTCGCGGCGCTTTTTCCGCCGAAAGTCATTGTTGGTAATGGGTTGAAGGCACAGTTCACGATAGAAATGGCTTCTGAGTTTTCCTCTCGGAATACCCAATGGCCGCCTGGGGTAGCAAGAAGGACGCTGTCGAGTCTCAAAACTCAACAGCTGGGGCTAGTGGGAGCCCCGTTACCGGATCGTCCAAACTTCCCTCCTCTCGGTCGATGCCCCGTCAGACGAGTGTCCTTTATTATCTATTATTCTTTGTGCTGCTGCGATCCATTATTTAATTCCTACCACAAGAGTCTGTAAAAGATGAGCTATTTCCGCTGTTACTGTGTTTTTTTGGCAACTTATGTTCTTGAGTGAAGGAATTTTGCTTAACGTAGTCAGCTATTCGCACCAGGTCCCGCACGTATGCAACGACACACTGTATGGCTCGCCCAAACGCCCCATTCTTCTTCAATTTTCTGGCCTCGTTCTCGGCCAGCCCCTGTTTAACAATTTTCCGAAGCCTTTTTCGCTTTGGGAACACCAGTTCACGCAGTTTCTTCGCCCTCATCATTTTCCATCTTATCTTCCATTATTCGTTATAATCTGTACTACTCAAAATTATCGCGAACTAAGTCTTTAACATACACAAAGTTATGCAGAAAGTACGGCTGCAGCGTTTGCTGCGACATTCTAGATCACTACGAAAAGAGTTTCCCTTCTTAGGTAGCCGGCATTTCTTTTATTTTTTCTTAATTGGTGGACCACTTGTCGTCTCCAACATCCTTTATAAATCTCAAGTCTTTATGGCGTTCCCATTTTCTGTCTGAAATCCGTGAACAGTCCACATCATAATGAAATGTCACGTTTTTCGCTTGCCAAACATTTCGCTTACCAAATATAGTAAAACTCTGAACTACTATTCGTAGATAAACTCACCGTTCAGTCTTGGAGGCGGGCTGAAAAGATAGAAAGAAATGAGAGTACGTCATAAAACAAATTCGTGAGTGCAAATTGATCGGCGTACTTTCACGTTTGTTAGATCATCAGAGAACGATTTCTAGCACTCGCCAGAAATTAAACACCCTCTCTTTAATCGACAAGACTGGGAAACCCGAGTGTCCTGGTGCAATCGCCAATGTTGATGAGACATCATCTGGTGTTTCCACCGTGACACGCTCATTGCATCGGAAGTAACAGTCAGATGTCGCCCACCAAAGGAAATAAGACTTCACTTTCAACGCCATATAAAGGGCAAACACATTTTGAAATTATCTAATTTTAACTGGGTTCGTACATTATCCCCAGTGAATGAGTGTAGTGAGCCGATACACAATGAAAAACTGGCTCCTCTCGACTGTGTGGAAAAATCTCTTTTGCAACCCAAAGAAAAGATAATATAATGAATGAAATAGCTTTAGCGCAAGGCGCTTTGTTTCTTCGCTGCCATGATTCACCATACTTAGATATACCAAATTCTGCATGTCGGAACCTTCTTCCAGGTCTGGAATCACTCTAGATTGGATAAGGAGGAAAATGAGGGATGTGATAATGGTTAGCAAAATACCCCGATATGCATATATGCATTCATAAGTGAGATGAAGCGAGGAAGCAGAGAACAGTGGCATTTTTACCGAAAACGTCAGGTTCCAGGTTGCCGTAGTCAAGCTCATCAAAGCCTTGTAATCCTTTCAGAACCAATAATTAACACCAGGTTGGCGTGAATAATGAAAAACACTGAATTGTACTTGGCAGGCCCAATACGGCTTGTAGGCCGGGCTTGTATTGGGTTGATCGGAAAGTTTCGATAGGGTTTCTTGAAAGTTCTTGAGCTGCCTCCCTCCTGAAGCTCTTAATATTATAACGCTGGAAGTATTCCGAAAAAGGAATGTCTGGCGCATCCTGTTGAGTTTTTTTCATCACAAGGTATTTCTAAAGAATGTAGGATGAAGTCTTTGGCGATTGATTCCGATTGATTGATCCCGTGTGTACATAGGATGCGTCCCTGAATTCAACTTATTTTTAGAACCAGTTGGGCTATGCCCGCTAACGCGTGCATTATATGTCGACATCCGCTTATGGAGTCATTCAGCGAAAGTTGGATTATCAGAATAAGATAGAATTCTTAGTGGTTGAGTATAGCTCCGTCCACCTTTTCCTTCCCACTATGAAAACTTGACCACCCTTCTTTTACATGCTCCAAACCATTTTCTCCGCATTCTAGAAAGGGATGAATTTCGGTCCTAACCCCGTTTTCCTGTGCTAGCTCCATCCACTTCGAGGAATCAACGACATTAATTTCATTACTTTTAACCATTTTTTCCCGCATTTCAGAACGTTTCCGAACGAAGTCACACTCATTTTTGAAAAGTAGCTTTCACCTCAATGCACGTCTCACCCATCGTGGGCGGAGCTTCGCTAAGCTTATACGTGCCCAACACGTATAAGACTTTGCTCACTTTCTATTTTTTCCTGGCCTCGACGTCTTCGTCGAGTTTTGAATCTCTGTGGAAATCACAGCTCACTGCGAGAGCTCTGCACAACTTGAGTTTCTCTTTTTTCAAATGTTGACCTATTCCTCACCTTTGCACGTTGTTCACGGCTTCTAGACTGTTATGAGACAGACAAAATTGGAATTTGCCCATGACCGCGCCCAATTACAGCGCACGCCCCGCCCCTTGGGGGCGAAGCTCACATGTGTCTGTTGCCCTATGCTCAACCAGTCCAAACTTGACCCAACTTCTCCAGGTTTTTCTTCATGTTATATCGATAACGCGTGCATTATATGTCGACATCCGCTGAAAAACACTGAATTGTACTTGGTAGGCCCAATACGGCTTGTAGGCCGGGCTTGTATTGGGTTTATTTATTTATTTATTGGGCTATTGTTAAAAGCGACATACAACAGTAGGGTACGGACGAGCGTCAGAGGAACAATAGAATAAAGCATCATATCATATTTACATGAAAGATAAAAAGGAACGAAAGANGCCCATGACCGCGCCCAATTACAGCGCACGCCCCGCCCCTTGGGGGCGAAGCTCACATGTGTCTGTTGCCCTATGCTCGACCAGTCCAAACTTGACCCAGGTTTTTCTTCATGTTATATCGATTCCATGCAAACAAACAAGTAGACAGACAGATAGAGCGCTTCTCATATATGGTAAAGGATGATAGTAACGGTTTTGAACGCATATGTGACTTATTCAATGACTTCCGTGGTAAGCCGATATACAGGTCAGTGTTCTTGTTCTCCTAGGCAGATCTGGTACCGATTAACAGGCCCTAGAGAGATAAAAGGATTGCTCGGTCTTTGCGAGTGTCGATCTGGCATAGGATCCCCGAAGCATGGGGTCGATTCACGCGTGACCCCATTAAAGCTCTTCGCGCACGCAGCATCGCTTCAGTACACTCTGTTTGGATCGACGAAATAAGATTTGCAGTAGTCCATGGCTTCACCGTGAATTAGGGCAAATCTCTTTACTATGGTCATTTCGAGATTAAGAGTTCACTTCATAGGTCAGCGTCTACTTATCAAACGTTCAAAATAAGAATAAGTTCAAATTTTTTGATCTTAGGAAATGCAATCCTTCCGTAAACGTGGTGATGATGATGGTAGGCATGATGGTATACCGCGTCTCGCGATGACCTTATTATATTGGCGCGTGAAGGGGGACGGTACGAACGAGCGTCCGAGGGTGCGCGCGGCGAATTGCGCGGCAAAGTTTATGACGATTTGTACGACTGCGGCGCCAATTTTCGGGGCACAAACTCGAAGTAGTGTAGTTTAGTTGGCTCAGATGATCCTCCTAATCCACTCTATTTGAAATTTGAGCNCCAATGACAGGCGCCGAACTCGTTCAAACCATTACGAACTTCGCCGCGCAACTTGCCGCGCGTATCCTCGGACCCACGCTCGTACACATACCACCCGCGCGTGAATAGCACTACACTCCCCGAAGTATACGTGTGCAATATGTAGTGCGCTTTTTGCCATCGCAGCACCTCACCCTACTGTAGCTGTAGAGACGTATTAGGTTGTGCTTTCAGGTCTGTTGTCTTCAATGGTCAACGATACATCTAGCTCCTGAGCCGATGGTGTCGACGTCTCAGCTAAGCTCTTAGCGGAGGCTGTCATTGGGCTTGCTTACTGCAATGACCACCGACAGCATTGAAATGTTCAAGTGATTTTGGTTTTAATTTGAATCTTTTGATTGTGTTGGTATATTTCTCATGTTTATGAGAGTTGTTTGTTCGTTTCTCACTTCAGTTCCTTTGTCTCTTTGTATCTTGCCTGGTTTCTACTTATTTTTTGTCGCATGTATTCTAGTACATATAACAGCCATCTATCGGCTTTGTTCACTTCATGACCATTCTAGAAAATCAGCTGCTCTGTTTTAGCTTATAGCTAACGACTATCAGAAATTCAGCTCAGCGAAGCATTTCCTAGACCTCACTGTTCTCAGCGTATTTCTTCTTTTTGCATTTAAATTCTGCCTTGAAACTTTTACATTCACAAGATCATTTATGACCATTGTTGATTTCTGATAAATCTAACAACCTTTATAGTTATAGGTGAATATTAATGAATAGATGGTTTTCGTGGAAGGGTGTACGTGTTGGCTGGCTGGATGGCTGGCTAGTCACTTCCTTCCCTGTCATCGTATGGTATGCACATGAATTCGCCATTTACACTTCGACACAACAGTAATTCTGAAAATTGCTATGATCTTCCAAAAATGGAAAGAAACAAAAAAAAAATAGGAAATGCTAGTCCTAGAAAGGTTTTTTATTTCAAGTGATGTCCTCGAAGAGCGGGTGCATTGGGCGGAACTCTTCGAAGAGCAGGGCCATTGGGCGGAACTATCTGAGGTGAACTTATCGAGTGCAGTTGTAGTGGCGGGAACGATTGTTGGTACTTTGGGTATAATTGTAAAAGCTAGCGGGATGAGATTTAGTCTGACTATGTTTGATTGAAGTCCTACTTCGATAGAAATTTCAGGAAGAAATACNTACCATTATTAGGGCCGATGACGGACCGCTTCCCATATCGGGACAAGACTGTTCTGCCGTATCTGGAGAGATGGGCAGGTCTTTTCTCCAGATTTTGATTGTCAGCGATAAGGAGAACCACGAAGCAAAACACAAGTGTGAGTCGAAGCCAGAACTGCATTGAACCTGGAATCGGAGTGATTTTGCTTAGTCAGTACGGAGAAGAAGGGAGCATTTAAGGGCGGTAAAGAAGCGAATGCAAATGGCGAAAAGGCTACAGAAAGCAGATGTGGGCACAGGACAATTGGGATTTTTGATTACTAGATCAAAATGATGCGAATGATCAAACGAGTAATTTTTCCACAAATTAATCTGCAGAACGAGTTGAGTGCTCAGCTTTGTACATAAGTCAGTGCATTTGTCCATACGAGCTCGATATAACAAACCGTGAGCGATATATGCAAAGCTTGGTTGTTGGAAAGGAGCTACCGGCCAAGATCTATCACTGGGACCGCATGCCTGTTTCAATTCAAGGTTGAGCAGGAAGCTAGTGCACATGTCCGGGATACCTACAGTGGGACCCCCAAGGCTATAGCGCAATGGGTGTTTGCGTTGAACTGACCTTCAGTTTGTTCTGGCCTTGCCCGTGAGGGGCTGAGATAGGGCAAAAGCCGGTGACGTCATACCACAAGTACACTTCGAATTCCTTTCAGTACTCGACAGTACCACACACTAACACAACTGTTACTCTTCCTGACGAGACCGCCAATTTACAGTAGCACACACGTCAATGGGAATAGCACACTGACTTTTACATTTAGTGGGTTCCGAAAGTTGTAGCGATCAAATGCGCATTCAAATGTGATTGGAATTTCCACTGAAGGTAGCATGTGCCAGCGCACATCAAAAAAGATCGGTTAAGGTTGGCTGACTTTGGCTCTTTTTTGAAATCCCTCCAAATAATCGCTGGCGCTACGCTTATGTTTTGACATATGTATTTTTGCTTTTCTTCAATACGTTAGAGCTCGCTTTCCCCCATTTTTCAAAATGCTCTTCAATATTATATTCGCAATAAGAATGTCATTTGCTCTCTCCGGTCCTCAATCAATCACCTTGCACTGTTTTGCATTTCATATTGCAAAAGTGTTTTTTAAAATTTCAATATAAATTAGATGACCAAATCCAATCCATTTCACATCTTCAGGCACCGTTTTTGCTTCAGACCATACCTGACAGATCTAAGCGATGTCGTAGAAAGCGGTAGTTACTATGAATGAAATTGATTCAAAGCATGATGTCATCTTTAAGGCAGTGGCACGAAAAATTAGCTGCAGCACATCAAAAACCATAGGCATCACGAAACGAGGTGGAAGTCGTGGGCAAAAAGGGGGCATGCAAAGTTTCGCTTTATCGGAGACACAGTTAATTTTGTTGCGGGAATTACCGCCTTCAAAAGGACGAGTTAACATGGCACCCGAGTTGGCGATTGGGCACGTTATCCAAGGGGAACGCCGAAAATGCAGCAGGTCGTGTTCTTGAAGGGGAATACAGGTGATGTTGGGAAGGTGGGAACCTGCCTAGACACCCAGACATTTTCAATCTTCTAGTATTATAATAGTCACATGATTTTCAATCGTAGAACCTTCAGATAAAGATTTGTCAATACCAAACTATAACTACTGCTTCCAACCTCTGAAACTTCACGCCAGCGCTAGAAAGAACTGCTTTTCAAAATATACTGTCGGCAACACGTTGCATAAGAAGTGGGAGAGGCGATTTTTTTTTATCAATAAACGCGGTGAACGTTGTAATAAAAGAGTAGAATAAGTGGAGTAAGCGTTACAAGTGTCTTTTCAGCTGTGGCTCAAAGAAATCATTGACTGACAGTTTCGTATTAGATCGTGACCAACATATGACCTTTTTTTCACAAAGAGATGCTTGAAAAGGCGAAGTACATAGTATTCTAAAGGAGCCAAATTCCGGGAGTACGACTAACTAACAAGCTGGAACCAAGCGAAGCCTGTGAAAAACAAGGCCAGTGAATTTTTGGCTGGTGTCTAAAGCGAAATTTAGACGTGCGTTGTCGCTCTGTAGGTAACTGAGTTATAGTTTCGGACTCTTTCTCTAACCGCGTTGTCCAAATGCTGGGGCTCATAGGGGTGGGCGATAGCTGTGTCGATATAGTCTACATTTAGGAGCTCATAACGGATGAATCCCTTCAACCTCCATAAAATTAAGGGGCGATGCATGCGTTACTTTAAAGGCTAGTGTCTTTTCAAATGGATTGGGTTCCCAAAGAGAGCGGGAAAGTGAATTCTACTTCGTCAAACCTCTGACTACTTTGGCTCTCATATCCAAATCTCTCTAAAATAGTGAAAATTTCAAAGCAGCTCATATTGAGGAACCTAATATAATTGCTATAAAATAACTGCTGTTGCCCTTTCTAATACTAATTAGTACTAATTAATCGAAAATGGAAGCGATGGTGGCTGCTGCGGGTGATTTCCTTCCAGCAAGCAGTACAATCCCTGGTATGACCACGATTGTCAGATAATCGATCGTTACTGATTTTCAAGTACAATTAGGAAATCCTCAGTATTTTTACTACAAGATAAAAATAATCGTTATTCCTTATAATAAGGGGGCCACTACCGCTTGTGAATAGTATTTTGTGGGTTTATTTGAAATTTAGTTTCTCGATTGAGCCGGAGCGAGTTTTGCTCTCGAAGTCGTTTCCTGGGAAGGGTCACTGAAGGGTCTCCCCACTGGATTTCTCCGCCAGCTTGTTGCTCCGTCCCTCTCAGCTCTTTCCACTTATCTCTTCAACTAATAAACTTGTCTACCACATACAGTCAACAAACTCACCCCTTTCGTATCCGAATCGACATTTTCCTAATACTCATACCTCACATAAAAACAAGAATTGCTTATTGAAGGCACAAGATCTTATCTAGGTCCACTTCTTCAACCTTGAAAACGTAGATATCCACAACAAGAGACTGTTCGGCATTTTTCATAGTCCACGACCGGTCGCGGACTATGAAAGATGCCATTGGATCACTCCAATCGTTTTTCTGGACGTACATGTTGTGCTGATGGAAGGGCCAGGGTTCAAACTTGCCTGTTCTTCCTAGAGTAGGAAGTTTAAAATGCAAATATATCCCCCTACACGTTCATCCGTTGATCAGCAGGTCTTCCTGAGAAGTGAGGGTTATGTGAGTTTGTAGAAAAGTATGGGTTCCTGCAGAATGTTCTTGAAGGGGGTTGTAGCAATCGGTGTTCCATGCAGAGCTTCTCCGAATTTTTTTGCTGCGTTTCCCTACCAGTTCTGGTAGCGTATCAAACCTCTCCATTCAGTTTCCTAACTGGTGAGGGTGGTCCGGCCCCTCGCTACGGTGGACTACAAAGAGTCCACGAAGTCGCTTCTGATTTTGATTAATTCGAGCAGCGCAAAGATTTGATTTCACAGGACTTTCATAGCAAAAATTCTGAATTTTGCTATTGTTGCTACCACGAAACGTAATGAGATTTTTTGAAAGGAAAGACCCGCACACCACTGCCTGAGGTCCATAAAAGTCTTTCCTAATTATACCTCTCGAACACTGTTAATTGTACCTCTCCAACACTACTAATTGGACCTTTCCAACACTACTGGAATTGGGGATTCACCCAAGTGAAAGCGAATCGACCACCGAAATCGATGTGGTGCTAGAGAACTGCAAGAAATCGGCACAATGCTAAATAGCAAATTTTCCTACCTAGAAGCTTGATGATGGCCTGATACTAACCAGGCCATCATCAAGCTTCTAGGTAGGAAAAAGTAAGTGTTAGGGTAAAAGTGTAAGAAAGATAAGGACTAGAGGTTCTCAGATGGGATTCCAGTTGCGATTTTTCTGTTTCAGTTAGAGCCTGAATTTGGAAAAAAAGAGATTTCCTTGAGTCCAGAGTTTTTTTTTCGAAACTTCCAAAGACTAGTACTCAACTATTAAATAGGCTGAATAGCTATTCCCAGTGCTCAGTATGCTGCAGATGCACTATTAAAGCCTGTGAATTGTTCATATATTTATGCTATATTTGTATTTTTAATATATTTTTGAATGCTGGTTCATGTCGGTACCTTGTGGAATTCGAACTTATTTATGACTCGTGCCCCACCGTACGTAAATGATAAGGTCTCCGGGTGTTTACCGGTCCAGTCTGAGGGATGCGTCCCGCATCGTAGGGTTGGAAGCTTGGGTTGACCTAGGCGGTTCTCAATGCGGGATTCGAACCCACCGCACATATTCCTTCGAATGTTAAAATCTGTCCAAAGGCTGCCTGAATACAAATTTGTTTGGAAAAAGCTTTAGAAATTATATTGACTCGCAAAATTTCAGTGTTTTAATTCATAATTTTTAATGGACGTTACATCTCAGCAAATGCACTTGTAGGCTTAATAGCATAGCAAGTAAAAATAAAATAACATCGAATAGAGGTCCGAGTAGAAGAGATGAATGGCAAGGTAGCAATCGTGAGGGCAACGTTCACGAACTGCGTTTCAAGGCAGTAACAAGCTAATTCCCACCCATTTTCGTTTTTTTCAAGTTTATCAAAATTTGCATGACATAGCAGGCTGAGACCTGATCTAAGGTGAACAATTACTTATGCATAGATTTCTAATGCATGTTTAATAAATTCGAAAATTACAAATGGGGATCATCTGGGCGATGAGAGATAAATGATCTCATGCAATATGTTGTGGTAAAGCTTAATAAATGTTTCTAAATTACGTGGGGAGGAGCTGATAGAAGTTTTTTTTTCATGACAAGAAGTCTAGGACAAGGAATTCGGCACCTGACTAGACTCGAGGGTCCTCTCCTAGTTCGCATATAGTTTAGAGACCCCATTACACTGAGGAGGTTCCTACAGCATCAGCAAGTCATAGCCACGTTATCGCACGCTTTTGGACAGGTTGAGCAAAGGTCGGCGGATGCACTCTCCGAAATGTAAGTAGAAAAGAGAGGGGGTGGTGTAATGGCAAGTCGTGTGCTATCACATACGCCCATCCTAGGGATTCAATCCCAGATTGATACTCGCCTAAGCTAAGCAACCGCCGTCTGGGAGGACCAAAGCACTGACTCGTACATTGGTTGGCCCGCACAAGTCATTCAATCGGCCTCATAGGCATTCATAATGATGCTACGATACTGTATGGAAGTCGAGGGCTGGGGCGCGGGGCAGCTCTTGGGCGGGGTGGATAAATGTCCAGAAATTTCTCCTTTCTTTTTATGTTGCTCATTACTGAACTAAAAAACATTACACATACATCGGCTAAGTAACCTAAGTCGTTGCTTAGGCCGCATATAAAGGATAAAAGATAAAGTTTTTGGCGCTAATCAATTCCGTCTGAGGGATGCGCCCCCGCACTCGACTTCCATTCAGAATCGTAGAGGCG
>UZAF01019273.1:13597-25306 GCA_900617895.1 Haemonchus placei
ACCTTGGAGGGATGGAAGGCTCGGTTGGCTTAGGCGGGCATCGATCCGAGATTTGAACCCCTGACCGTGCGTGTGATATAGTGCACCACTTGCCACTACAACACCTCCGCCCCAGTCTTTACCTTTTATATTTGATGTACGTAGAGGCGCCCCCTTCCTCCTCGATTTCTGAATGTTGGAGATAAATGCTACGTCACGCAACTACAATGGCGGCTAATCAGGGCATATGCAACAATAAAGTGAGTTCCATGGAAGCGACAGACTGGATCATACCCATTTTCGCAAATCGATCCAAAAGTACTAACTGAAAAACTTTACCGCAGCTGCAAGAGGCTCATGGGATTAGCCATTCCTTTTGCGGGACATTAGAGACCTATGCACCCCACAACCAATCAAAAAAGACTTTTGGATGAGCATCTAGCCTCGGCTTGTTTGATCAAAGTAAGCTATTCTATGCTTCCATCCGAGGCAATGACCAACGAAATCTAGGAGGATCTGTAGGAATTGATCCTAGACCACGGGTGTTGAAGTAGAGCCGGTAGTTCTGTGTTTCTTCTACCTAATGCTCTCATAGCGCCAATGCTCTGATATAATACGAATTTTTTGCATTTTTCCAAAAAACGATCTACCTTAATTACGGCCCCTTCTCGGATCATCTAACAAGACCCAGTGAAATCGTCATCAAAGGGTGAGGGAAAAAATCGATGAGTAAAGGTTATTCAGTAAAAGCTGAAGAGCGTAAAAAGTGTAGTGAAGCAGTCGCTCGACTTTAAGACTCCGAATGACTTGTACTGGTGATGAAGCAGATGAATTGGGGTCAGATAGTTGACCAAAAAAAGGGCAAAAGGAAGCTCGTGAAATGATTAAGTGGGTTGCGGCACGCTCATCATTTTCCTCATCATTGAAGACAACAATCTGAGAACATCGCACCGAGTTCAAGGGACTTGGACAGATGGAGTTTCTCATACTTTTCATCTGTATAGGTGCTTAGAAACACCCGAATGCCTTATTCATGTCGAATCACAACATTCAGAAGTTGGGGTGTGGTGCAAAGTGCCCTATCTCTTGAAAATATCCAGAGGGACAAATTCAATACTTGAAGACGGGTATGGTAACCTAAATACTATTATGATTGAGAAATCTCTTATTTATGATGTGTAACACATGAAAACTTTTTTGTACAATCTTCACGTGCCCATAATAATCGGGGTATCGTCTCTAACTGAATGTCATGGTCCTCCGTTTTTCCAGAAAGGTGATGTGAAGTGCATTACATACTGGAACCATGGCCCAATAAATCGTTGAGCAAATATTGAATTTTGATTTTTGAATTTGAGGAATTCGAAGGCGAAGCTCGAAGCTACACGTCCACAGCACCAGAAGATTTACTTCCAGAACGACAACGCTCGGCCACACATTGCAAGAACGACCAAGACTGAACTAGTGAATTTCGGCTGGACAATTCACCCACCATATTCCCCAGACTTGGCTCCCTCGGATTACCATCTTTTTTCACCTCTCCAACGTCAACTGGACGGTCGAGACTTTCAAACCCGCTAGGACATCAAAATGGCACTCAAACAGTTCTTCAAGGACCAGCCCCCAGCGTACTGGAGCAAGGGCATCTACGATCTGCCCAAGTATTGGCAGAAGTCCATCGATGCCGATGGGGCATATTTCAGATGATTCGCATTTCTCGTTTAAAAATGGTAAAACAAATATTTTTACTGTCAATTTGTCCGAGGACTTATGACTCAACCTAATACATCACCCTAAAGGTTCGTTTCTTATTTCCACTGAAACTGTGAAATCGTTCATAACTCTCCAAAATTCGTGTGCGTCGAGCCTTTCGTTACCACTGACGGAACCAACCGCCAATCCGTTATCTCCCAAAGCTCACATATTGTTACACGGGCACTCCTATACAGGCTTCATGCGAACGTAAACATTACAATGAGTGACTGGGAACTATAATCGAACATATGCAGGAGTATACCCAAAGAATGCGATCTGCTGTGCAAATGATGAACGTCGTGGTATACCACGACTACCTCAGAGCTCAGAAGTATTCCACAAAGTCGAGTGTTTCTCAGAAGAAAGTGTTTCGGAACTGGAAAGGTCATAGTTTCGAAGAAACTAGCCTATCCTGACTTGGTCCCGGGTCTAGGATAAAGGACCTTTCCACAAACGCAAAAGGGGTTAAATACTCTCTGATGCCTCCAGTAGTTTCCTCCAGTAGTTAGGCCAAGGCTAGAAATGTATTACTTTGCAAAAAATCGTCTCCAGGTGTTGCTAAAAAAANAAAAAAATAAAAAATGAACTGCGCACTACTATATCGGTCAACCTTCAATCTGTCTTTCGTTTCTCCAGTTTTCTGGAAAAGCCATAGTGGACCGCGATCAGTCCTCAGACTTATGTCAAAGAGAAGACATTGAAATGTGTAAAAGCCACGAATGATGTGGTTTCCGTGATGTTAGGATGTCATTTGCGTGGATTCATAAAGGACATCCACCAGCCGGATGGAAACCGGAAAGTCCGTACGAATCGCGTTTCGGCCGCAATACGCCCTTGTCAAGCTCCCGCCTCTGGCAGGAAGTCCGTCGTACAGCATTTGGCTAATGATGAGGAATTCGAGGAAAAGCTGAAACATCCCAATGGAAGCTAATCATGCGTGAAATTCGTGGAAGGGATGAGTGTGAGATAAATAGGTTTTTTCCACCTCAACGATAGAAGAATTTGTGCTCATCGTTTCCTTCAGTGTGCGCCATGTATTACGTTTTCTTCTGAATTTCAGGATTATTAAATACACATTGGCCCCCACTACGACTTACCCATGTCATGAATGTCTAAGTTGTCGTTTTTATCGCTACTAGAAACGTCAAATCATTCACCCAGTCCTTCAAAAAAGGATAGATTGCCTTGTCATGGCATTTCGTTCAACCTATCACCCGTCACCCTATTAAGCCCAAGGTTTCCATGGGTGACGGGTGATGTACCCGTGTAGCATGTCCGTGGGAAATAATGGACGAAGACGAGCATCTAGGAAATGATGCGTGCTTATGTCCTTATACAGTTATGGATGAGGTGGGGGTTAAGATCTTCCCAAACCATAGTCAGTCCAATTCTGCGGTGATTCAGACCCACAACTCATCCGTTACTGTCCAAGCACTGACCTCAGAGGACCTTAATTAGGACCCAGAGGACCTTACCTTATTAGTCGTAGTTTAAGATTGCATCCAATAAAAGTCTCGACATAAAATTAGGTTAAGTTAACTATGGCCTACAAATTACTTACCTGCAAGACGGCTACTGGAGGCACACATCCGGTTATTCTGCAGTGTATTGAAGAGATTTATCTAAAGCTGCGACGAATAAGACCGTTTCAGAGTCCACAACAATTGACCTTAACGACTCCATATTTCAGAAGCCCAATCCAAACGAAAGCTGTTTTTCTGCCTTCGTGAAACGAATTTCACAAAAACACCGCCTTCCTCAATCTAAGTTCGAAAATTGAAGGTTAAGAAGAAAATTGATGGGTCAAGCATAATAATTGCACTACAGGTTCCTGTAAAATCGCTAGCTTCATTGTTTTCTTATCCCTTATCTGTCCGGAAGTGGTATAGTAGTGGTGCACTATGTCACACGCACGATTACGGGTTCGAGTCCCGGAGCGATATCCGCCTGAGCCAGCCAAGCTTACCATCCTTCCGGGGTCGGTCATTTGGTAACAGACTCCCCTGGGAGGATAAAAGCACTGACTTGTACATTGACTGGTCACCTCAAGCCGTTATATAGACCACATACACATTCAATACGCCACTATGATCCGAATGGAAGTTGAATGCGTGGATGCATCCCTCAGACGAGATCAACTCACGCTCTAAGACTTTTCTCTTCAGACTTTTAACCTACAATATTGGCAATTTTTTGCAGTTTTTATGCAAAACTTTTTCGTTAATTTGTTTGAAATCAAGCACTTTTATTAAACGTAACTAGTTTTCCTGCAGCGCGAACGCCATATGCTCTTTCATATCATAAGTAATAACTCGAGTTAGCAACCCAATGGCACCGCCACATATTGTAATACCGTATTGGGAAGCATTCCAAAGCTCAATGCAGCTATGCATAAGAATGCAGTTATTACTCATAATAAGACGCACAACTCATAATAAGAAGCCGGTAGATTTTAATGAAGGCAGCAATGGGAAAGGAGTTGCCAGTGTTATGATTTACCAGCGACAAAATAACAGAAGGTAGAGCTTTGAGCTTGTGAAAAGAAATTTCTAAAATTACGATTTAAGTATCTTACCTATCTACTCTTTTAGCATAACTTACCTCTGCTGTAAATCCGATTCTACCGAGTTCTATTAAGTTGTACAACCCTACAACCCCATGAGCTTCGGATTCGAGGGCAAACCAATGAAAGGAGGCGTAGTGGCATAACGTTTCGAGGCTAATTTCGTACCCATTCTCTCCCTCATAAATGCTCCGGTAGCCCATTTTTCGTTGTGCGTGTGTCCCTTGCATGATAGTTGAAGTACATATCGTACCTGTGCCACAAGCCATAACCGATTACCTCCATAAGGCAACCTAGAAAACTTCTGGGCATTGAGTCAAGACGTTTCAACCCAGATACAACTACTATGAATGTCTTACGAGCAGCAGAGTTAAACCAATGGAATATGTCCATCCGAAGCCCTGTTCAGTAGAGGATGGCTTCGAGACGCGTGGAACAGTGAATTTCGAACCGCTCCAACTTTTCGAGCAGCTTCTTATAACTGTAATGTTGCGTCTTTAGAAAGCTTGGCTATACGTTTTTAACCGTTCATCCGGGCTAGTAAGTCCGAAAAGGCCGATTTGATGGCATCGTTTAACAAATGCACAAACGATGGGCTGACTGCTGCTAAGCACCCCTTTTTGTGTCGATGGCATTCATCATTTTGTAAAAAGATCGTAGCAACCCGGACAGGATCTATATTCAACAAAAAGTAGCTTGGTTTTACAGTAGGCAGAGTCATTCACGTGGGAGGGGCTTCTGCTTAAAGACTTTGTCACGGACATAACAGTCAGATAATAGTCACGGACATCCTCAGTTGACGTGAAAATTGCTAAAAATCTACGTGATCATAATAAATAAAAATTTTAGAGGATAGCATTTTTGGCCGCTCCCTGGCAACGGTGGCGAGTGTGAAACACTATCATCTAGCGCTTCTACAGCACGCATATGTATTTCAGGGCTTACTCCACACTGGCTAAGGCCATTCGAGATTCCTTCATTTTAGGACTGATTATTCGGTAGCGCAAGAGGAAAGGAGATCTGTCAGCTTTTGAACACAAAAATTCTTTCACATAGACAAGTATGGAAATGGCAAGAGGTAGGTAGCAGGTACTGCAGTTTCATTCAGTTTCTAAAGACTGCAAGCTGAGGCTAGAGAGCCTTTTCACCGTTCCCATAGCAGACGCTCCCCTAGAGCCGACTACTTTGCTAGGCCGCGGGAAAGCTCGATTACTGTACCTTCATGAAATCTTGTGGATACTAGGCAGGCTACTGGATCCATGTGTAGTGAATCTAGAAAAAGGGAAGGTTTACATGGATGAGTCAGCTCTGAATTAGCTGACAAGCTCCCATTAGAAAGCTATTATCCCTTCAGGTCACCGGTTGTTTTTCATTTAAGCTCTAAAACTAACGAGACGGCTGAATAATTGAATGAATTCGAGCCTCATCGGCAGGAGCCCCTTCTACGGCCAGACAAACAAGATCGGCAGTCTGAAAAAACAAAGTAAATCCCGAATTCAGTCCTGAAAAAAGGGTTGTATTAGACGTTCTTCTAGCCTTTTTGGTTGGGTTGATGGCACGTGACAGAATGGCCTTCTGTTATAGGTATAGAATGGCCGCTGTAAATTCCGAATGATTGGCTGCATTCCCAGAACTCAGTGTTTCTTTTTTCACCAGGGCACTTTCGTCTACGATAACTTGTTCATCTTCAGAGGAGGGTCCTTCCGAGGACCTTACACCCCGCTAGCGGATTCGGACAGCTGTGAACTATAGAAAAGGTAGTCTCCGATACGAACAGTTAGAACCATCCCACTTAATCGTAAGAACCTCTCAACCACCCCTTATGATTCGGGTATGAAGGCCCTCACTTTGATATGGGCATGGGCCTCTACTACGTGGAACAGTTCCAACCCTAGTTATGTATTTTCTTGGGGTCGGGACTATTGCCACCCGAATAAGGAGGGTCACATCAGAAGAATGAAACCCATTTTGAAGTAGAGGATAAAATCTTCAGTTATTCAGCGCTAGTCGGCCCCGTTCAGAGGATGCCCCCCGCATTCGACACTCATCCAGAATCGTAGTGGCGTATTGAATGTCTAGGTGGTGTATGTGGTGGCCAGCCATTGTACAAGTCTGACTTTATCCTCCCGGACGAGTCTGGTACGGTACCAATTAATCGCTCTGGAGGGATAGGAAATCTCGCTGGCCTACGCAGATCAATCAATTGATCGATATCTTCTGGGGATTCGAACCCGTGACCATGCGTGCGAGATCGTGTCGCGTTTGCCACTACACCACCCCTGGTTTGGAAGTAGGCTGGATAAAGCATTTCATTGAATCGCACGGTTGAGCTATGACTAGTATCGGTAAGAAAGAATAAGTCAAACGATTATGTTGTTTTCGTGTTAGCCATTCCTCGGAATGCGCCTTGGAAATTGGCTTTCATTCGAATCCCTTCTGGGGTTGAAAGGCTGATTGGCTCATTCAGTGACTTCAAAAGTCAACCAGTGTTTAAGTGAGTGTTTATGTGAGTTCTAGTCTCACATCTAGGTCGAATATTGATTAGTGGATCTCAGAAGACCGCGAGGTGTGCTTGGGTGGCTTGGCTGTCCGGGGATCTGATATTCGGACCATATGAGTATGTGGACTTACGTGTGCCCGAGGATGCGCGCGGCAAATTGCGCGGCGAAGTTTGTAACCATTTGAACGACTTTAGCGCCTATCATTGAGGTCCAAATTTGCAGTGGAGTGGATTGGAATGATCATCTGACCCTACTAAGCTACTATACTTCAAGTTTGTGCCTCGAAAATTGGCGTCAGAGTCGTACAAATCGCCACGAACTTCGGCACACAATTTGCTGCGCGCGTCCTCAGACGCGCGTAATGCACCTCCCCCAGATCATATGTGCAATAACGGCGCTATGTAGCACCTTACCATTCCCACTATTAGATACATTTTCAAGGGTCCATTAGTGCGATGTTGACTTCCTAAGCTCCATCATCCTTCTCAATCTTTTTGGAAAATGACAGGACAAGCCTCTAATACTCCTTTGTGTGGAGTTGTCAAGTTTGTAGTACTTAAGAAGCCTGCCATTACGAAAACTGATGAAGCCCTTACATTTTACAAGTAACTTTTTGTATGACAATCTTATTCATGCACACATGCGGCTAGTAATTATGGCAGACGGAATTTCTCGAAAAGATTCAAACTTCCCATGATTCAACGTCGACTAATAAGTGCAATAATTAATGATACAATCCAAAATGTGGTCATTTCGATGTTTTCGAGAACATGTGATTATGATGTGGGCGAGTATTAGCAGGAGAAAGCGAAAAAGTGCTTTGTACTTGTCGTTTTTGTCGTTTAGTTAATTGAGTTTGCGTGACTTGGCAAAGTCGTATCCGTGGACGTAAATAGCTTCACCAATTTTAAGAATACAAAAGAATCACCTTGTGACTGAGCTAAATCGACACAATCTTCAACTGATATACAGTAATCGACTCCAGCAGAGATTTGAAGTAGATAGATAGATGTAGGAAGCGATCTTGTGTGGTGAGCGGAGTCCTGAGTGGATTTGAGAGCGTTGGATTAGCCTACCCTGCCATTACACTTATAGAGGGGCACTTCAGACTAATACAAATCTGGACGATTGATGGCTGATGGAACAGGAAAGGTCGGAGATGTACTATCACACACAATCGAGACCCGCAGTCTTCGGCAGGCGGGGCTGGAGATCGAATCCCAAGTGGGGAACTCGCTAAAACCCAGAAGGCCTTCGATCCCTCCAGGATCGGTTAAATGGTATAAGACTCGTTCACGAGGATCGAAGCTTGGCCTTGGACATCGGCTGGCCGAGGCAAGTTATTGTACAGGCCCAATAGACATTCGAATTACGATTCTGAATGGAAGTCGAATTCGGGGCCTATACCGAAACGGGGTTGTTTGAGGAGTTAAACCTAATTCTTACCCTTTACATATGTAACATGCAAGCATAGATGCATGTATGAGTGGACTTTTCTGCTCCTTTTGAATCCTTCCCCTTTTATTGAAAGGCCAAAGCATCCTTCCAGTATGCTTGCACGTCATGGCTGAAAAAAAAACAGAAGATCTTCTAGGAACAGTTTCAAATCGCAGGAAATCCAAAGGAAATACAAATTGCTCTTCCGTAAAGTTATTGGCCGTCCTAACTAGATTCTGCTGTCGAAACCAGTTTGAGCCAAGTAATGTTCACCGAGTTGGAAAGGACAGATGAGACAGGAAAGGAGGAAAAGAAAACGAACTGATGCACTATGGGAAAGTCATTGAAGAAACCTACAAAAAACCGTCCACCAGGGAAGGACTACATGCAAAAAAAAAANTTTGAAGAAAAGCTCGATTTTTTTTCTGCACCGACAAAAACAACATTTTTTCTTCATCGAATCTGGTATCTGTCTCTGGTGAGAATCATGATCCGTCTCAAAAAAGAAGGGCTATAAGCCGCAAGGATCTGAGACTAATGTTGGAACTTCGAGCAATTACTCTAATACCGAATCGGCAGTTCCTACTGAGTTGTATTCTGATCGTGTTCCATTTGCCAGCTTTCTGATGGCCCCAGCCTGGCACCGTAGAGAACAGCACCAGTCCCTGTCAATTTATAGCAGTTGAGAAGTTACCTTATATAAGGACATAGGTAGAGTTTGTTACGAATTTATATTTACAGAGGAAATTAAAAAGATTCTCCGAATCACAGTACATGGAACATGCAGATGTTGCCTACCCCAGCTGATCCGATGCTATCTAGATTGAATCTTGCACAGTTGCGAGTAAGCCTGTCATTTAGCCAGGTTCAGATAAGAGGAGCCAAACGGGAGACGGGCGTTAGGAACGATTCTGGGTAATCGATTCGCCGCACGCGGCTGTCGCGGACCACTCATACGCCGTCATTACAGCTCTAGCGTTCTTCATACAGCTCAAGCGATATGCTATCATTATTTTATGCATAATTCTACTATTAGTACTTTTGCTCTTGTTTTTCTTACCTACTGCTGCATCCTGCTACATTCCTTCGCGCGCGACGCCCCTCTCACCGCGACGCGACCATTTCGTTCCTAACGCACCACACCCGGAGCCAAACGTGGGGGGATAAAACCGCTTGACGGCATACTGTATGACTGCTTGTCAAGTGGGTTAACGAACTTCAATATGTTACAAATTTGAATTTGGAAAGATATGAATGGAAGATAAAAAAATCGCTGTGAACTGAATCAAGTTCGAGTTTCACTTTGGAGTAGTCAACTCAGAGAGCTCCTCAGAGCGCTTCAACGTCACGAATACGTTTTCTTCGTAGAGTATCGGGGTGTGACTCAGATTGATACCCTCTTTGTTAAACTGCAGTCTGAGCACAAAGAGTTTGAAAAAGTATCAGAGAAAAAGCCCCAGTAAATTAGGATTTCGAGGCTTGTAATTGTATNTTATGCATGATTCTACTATTAGTACTTTTGTTCTTGTATTTCTTACCTACTGCTGCATCCTGCTACATTCCTTCGCGCGCGACGCCCCTCTCACCGCGACGCGACCATTTCGTTCCTAACGCACCACACCCAGGAGACCCCGAACCAGCGCATCGTAGTCTTCGGTCGGGTCATCCAGAGCACCAACCCAGTTTCGAATTGGATGTAAAGGAATATTCGGTATACAACAGTCGTAAGGAACTCGGTGCATAATCCCTATTTTTCAGGGTAGTTTGATCCTTGAAATTGATCACATATGTGCTCGCGGTTCAGTGGTTTTTATATGCTCCGGTGGTACTATTCCACTATTACANGCGTTAGGAACGATTCTGGGTAATCGATTCGCCGCACGCGGCTGTCGCGGACCACTCATACGCCGTCATTACAGCTCTAGCGTTCTTCATACAGCTCAAGCGATATGCTATCATTATTTTATGCATAATTCTACTATTAGTACTTTTGCTCTTGTTTTTCTTACCTACTGCTGCATCCTGCTACATTCCTTCGCGCGCGACGCCCCTCTCACCGCGACGCGACCATTTCGTTCCTAACGCACCACACCCGGAGCCAAACGTGGGGGGATAAAACCGCTTGACGGCATACTGTATGACTGCTTGTCAAGTGGGTTAACGAACTTCAATATGTTACAAATTTGAATTTGGAAAGATATGAATGGAAGATAAAAAAATCGCTGTGAACTGAATCAAGTTCGAGTTTCACTTTGGAGTAGTCAACTCAGAGAGCTCCTCAGAGCGCTTCAACGTCACGAATACGTTTTCTTCGTAGAGTATCGGGGTGTGACTCAGATTGATACCCTCTTTGTTAAACTGCAGTCTGAGCACAAAGAGTTTGAAAAAGTATCAGAGAAAAAGCCCCAGTAAATTAGGATTTCGAGGCTTGTAATTGTATTAGTAGCTCTTGAATAAAGGGCAAGTACATTAGTGCAAATACTGGTTTCAAAAAATGGAAAATGAAGTAAGAGGAAAGAAGTACAGGTAGAGATTGCTATGATTCATTACTTGTAGTCTCATCTGGTAGTAAGATTGTGTCATCTGATTTGAAGACATTGTGGTTTCCATCGGAGCGGCAGCCCCAGGTAACGACGCGGGATTCGATCGCAGGGCCGTGAACGAGTGACAGTGTGCCACTTTCCTCTATACCACAGCGATCGGCTTACAAATACTTCCCACTGACTTTTTTTCGTTGTTCAAGGTGATATCAGGACTTAGTAAATTAGTTAACAAACAAGTTTTAGAGATATGTACATATGTGCCATGTACTCTACACTAGAATAGTATGATCTTTGCCTGATGTCTAGAAGGCTAAATTCTGTGCCTTGGACTTTGACCTTGCTTTTCTTAGGCAGGCACGCTACTATTAGTGCATACCGTATGCAAAGAGTGCCTACATAGTGGAAAGCCTCATAGCCTGAAACGATTCGGAATTGCTTTCGAGGTGGAGGAGGAGGATAAAGGAGGAAGGCTTAGTAGGAAGTTAAAGTCAAGATGTATCGTCGACAATTGAGAGGATTACGCTTTTTCAGGGCACAAGCGGTAGAGAGGCAAAAGGAGAACTATCAGACGTATGTTCGGGGTATCGAATCTTAGATCGGTACACTATGAACTTCGTAACTAACTTAGCCCTAGTTCTCCTATGGTCGAGCATTTTATATCGGCTTCGTCCATGTGTTCAAAAGCGCTAACTTGAACATCGGCTGACCACCGCCTCTGATAGTGTATGTCACATAGCGCCTAAAGAGCCGCTGTGATGCCATGATTCTGTCATTGACGGTTCGCTTCTTGGAGAGGATCATTCGAAACCCTACGGTAAAGGGTTCATCAGGGGTGTGGTGCGATTCACGCGCCAATGTAATGAGGTCATCGTACAAAACGCGCTAAAACATCATGACTACCATCATAACGGAAGAAATAAGGACTTATAAG
>UZAF01019274.1:0-12971 GCA_900617895.1 Haemonchus placei
TGAGTCAGAGAGCTGCCCGACTCTATTAGGTTCAGTCGCAGACTGATCTTTCCTCGGGTTCAGCCAGCTTTCATTCCACCTGCTTGATATTTGGTGTTATATCCTTTGCAGAACAAGGTTGGTGTTAGTGACGGCTGTTGGATTATCGCCTTATCGAACCCCTCTCTTCGACTCGAACAACGTCTTTTTGTAGAACAATGAGATTTTGGAGATGAAGTTGTTGTGGAGCTAATGGTTGCCCAGGGATTGCACAATAGTCAAGCTGGGCGTTTGATCGGATAAGCTGCAGATCAGGAGCTTCGAGCCGGTTTCAGGTCCTTGAGGACGGCTATTTTCTCGAAACGTCGATCAAAGCGGTGCCGTCTTACCAAACAAGTATGGTAAAGCAGAGATAAACGTTGTGTACCATACCCAGGTTACAGAAGCCCACACTTGGAAGTGTTAAGGGCTTTCTTTGAATCACTGAATCCTAGATATAACGGTATCTTATACTTTTGTGAACCCTATCCCATGTAAGCATAACCCTTCACGCCTCAGCAAAGCTGAAAAGGGATCGCCCACGTCGAAAGAACACCGCACGCCCTTAGCAGGACTACAAGTTTGTAACCCAAAACTACACACTTATCTATGCCCTCGTGACAGGTCAGTAAGCGTGAAAATCAAAACACGCTAGAATGGCACAGAAAATGGAAAAAATAGAAGTACAGCAATTCTGAAGAATTTCTTGATAAGGTCTTTTCCGAAGGGATGCACGGAAAAGCGACTCTAGAAGGGCTGAGGAAGGCATAAAGGGAAACTAATGAATGAACTGCTTACACCCTCTTTCAATTTACTTGCGACAGGTGAGTTGACGGCTCTCGTTTACCATGACAGATGTTTTTTTAGATTAGATCATCAAGTACGTTCTAGCTTACTTGTTGATTATTGAGGCATTATTTCAAACAAAGTTCACTTCAGCGCAAAGATCCCTTGTCTTCAGAAATTACATTAAATAGAAAGAAAGTGTTTTGTTCTAGAGCATTCCCGTCTGGGAAATGCGCACACGCATTCGACGTGAGTATTCCGCCCGCGCAATGATTTCAAGTGGCCAGCCAATGTAGTACAATCAGTGCTTTTCCTCCTAGACACGTCTTACATCATTAAACCCACTTTGTAGGGATATGAGGCTTGGTTGGCGGTTATTGATCCGGATTTGAACCCTTAACCATGCTTGTATGATAATGTTCCACTTGCCGCTATGCCGCCTTGCCCAAGATTAGGTAGTTCATAAAGTACTTTCAGAACAGACAGTTTCCTTCAAATACTTGAAATTACATCGAATTACAAAGAATTTACTGCAGTCATGGTGCGTTGATTCAATTGAAGACCTAGTTTTTTTTCATAACTGTTTCGATTTGTGATATCCTCGAAAAGAGGGATTTCTCGAAAGATCGCGGTAGTACACTACAGGGGGCACCTGTGTTGTTGGTAAAAGAGTAATGATGCGACAAGTCAAAAAGGAGGAGCTCTAGTGTTTCAGAACTTGAAGAAGCCGAAAACAGCTTTTTTACTATTAAAGTTCATCCGTAGTCTAAGATTGGAACCTACCTTGGTTTGTCCTACCTAACCAAGCTGGAATTCAGCAAAATACCTTAGCAGTGTCCTGGAAGCTTTTCCAATAGTAAAGTCATTTGATTGACTAGCAAGTACCTTTGTACCAGAAATCAACTTAATCGACTTCTGCGTGCCTTGTCCTCTAAAGTCACTGGTCACGTACGGCAGCAATTGACTGAACTTCTGCTTAAATCAAATCTGAATCGGAACTAAGTGAGTTTCACCTTGGCAGTGACAAAGTAGACTTAGACGACCGCAGAATTGTCAACCGATCAATTCAGTAAAGAAGTTAATAGTGTCAATGTCAATACCTTTATAAGTTTCCTTGATTGGCTAGAACGTCGGCCTCAAACAGCCTTCTAACCAAAAACAAAGCCTTGTCGGAGAGCGAGTACAAATTCTGCCTCGCGTGACTCAGGACACGTGATGTCAACCAGTAAATTATAGCAACCACCCATCCACCCGAAGTAACTTCAAATCTGCATTGCCAAAAATGGACACATATAGGTTTTCGTGTAAGGTTCAGCATCTAATTGTAGGAAAGAGAGCACAGCAATTGTGCAGGCCGGACCCCAGCTCCTCAAACGAGACTTTACTGACAAATGATAAATCTAACCAGTTACGTTACATCTTCAACGTCCAATCCAGATTTGTAAGTCCCGTGAGCGTGTAATACACTAACCCCCTCCTATGCCTTGACACAAACCCGTGGGACTCACCAGGGTTCCTTTTTGTTGCGTCGTATATGCGACGGGTGTTTGGAAGCGTTTGAGTGTCTCTTCAAGTCACTGTACAGCCCATTGACTGTTTTCATATTCCACGATTTGGCTCGCAAGCAACCGACCGACCGATCGAGCGAGCGAGCGAGCGAGGGAACAACTCGTCCCGCGGCATCGACCAAGATTCAATTGTAAACAAGAGGCAAGCGTCGCCCCCGGTCGCTCGCTCGCTCGCGGCCAAATCGTGGACTATGAAAGCAGCCATTCCCGTGACTTCAAGATGCGTAAATTTTTTCCCTGATTCTACTTTTGATGACGGATCAGGGGAACTGAGGAGGAAAGTTCATCTGCCCCCTTACTTATAAAATTTATAGAATGTTTGGGAATGATCATCAAAGGCATCGCGGCATGAAAGGGCAGTGGTTTTGAGAAAGTACAGGAGAATGTGCGCCGGACATACCAAACTCGACATGAGGTGATACTGCCCCGACGGCAAAAAATCTCTTGCAAGACGACGTTGATCTTCAAAAAGGATCAAAGCACGCTTTGAAGGAAATGTTCACCCGCAGGCCACAGAAAAAAGAACAACCACTAGGCATAACTATTTGGGAAATATGCCATTGAAAACGCCCTTAGTGGTAAACGAAGCAAAAAGGTGGAGAAAAAGAGTCAACCGTATGGCCCCAACTTCGGACTATGCTTGCAGTATTTTACTGGTATGAGACCGGACAATTTGTGGAAGGGCAGCAATCTGCTTGAGTTCGTTCAAGCCTGCAATAGGCCCAGGATGTGAAGGAGGCGTTCGACGTTGAATTTAAGTCTCGGTTTTCTTCCTACACACATTTTTCAAACTGATTATTCCACAACAGAGAATTCTTTGATGAATCGCAAACTTCTTCTCTAAACAATACAAAAATGCTAAAGTAGTGAGAAGGTCTTTTTTCATGCTTGGCAAATTCAAAAAGCTATAATGGATCGCAGGATTCCGGGAAGTCTGCTAAAAATGGCCCGAAAACTCTTGCGAAGCACGAAAGTGTCAGCAGAACTTCCCTTTTTCTGTAGAGTGCTCGTTTTTCATAATATGGATTGAAGGCGGTCACTGTTTCCGTTAGCTTGGAAGCTGTGCTCTTTAGATCTTTTCTGTTCATGAGATTGGGTTGGATTACCACATTTATCAGCAACTCGACCTAAATTTAAGACATGAAGGCGACCCGGCCGGCTGACGATGTTCACCGTTAGCGAAAACTACCCTACCCTTGGGCCGTACCCTTTCAACGAGGTTGTGTTTGGTGCTGTCTGATTCGCGTCAAGAAGGCATTTTTCGAGATATTCTCTTGTACATAAGTCTAGGATTACCTGGATGATGAGTATGTAATATTCTATAACAACCAACTCTGGAATGTCAACTCGCGATTGAAATGCAGAGGTCTCAAGAAGGAAACTGAAACTGCAGTCAGTAGTAACTAGAGCTTAACTACTCTCAAGCAGACACTCCTGAACGGGAGGCGGTGTACTCAGCAAGAGGCGCACTATCACATGGACATGGTGGTGAAGCCAAATTCCGAATCAAATACTCGCCCATTGCAAACAAGTCTTATATCTCACCTAATAAGTCGGATAATTGGTAAAAAAACACTGGGAGATGAGAGGATAAAAACGCTGGCTTGTTCTTCTGACCACCTCAAGTCATTGTATAGGCCACGTGTGCATTTAATACGGCACTACGATTTGAATGGAAGTCGAATGCAGGGGCACATCCCCAAAGAGAATTTAATTAACGCTATAGCTTCATATTTCTATTGCCAGTGGCCCAATTAGTTTTAGCGCTACCAATCCTCGTTTACCTGGCAATTTCAAAACGAGACGGATTTTATCCTAAAAGTCACAACTTGGCCACCATTCGATTCCAATCGCAAAAGTGTGGGATAGGCGACGAACTCGAGCTTTTGCAGCTCATTCTTGTTTCTTTATTGTAATTCACTCTCAAACAGTCGATCTTAAGAAAAACTCGTGGCGTTCAAGACGAGTTCCCCTTGATCTGACTATTCAAGTAACATCTGGGCAGAACGGCTTTGTCTCATATTTATCAAGTAATAATTTTCTTGTCGTCTTTCTTATTTTTTCCAGAACATGACGATTCCAAGGGGAAATCAATAATCCACGCCCGCAGTTATTGACGTTACAGACATGCTAGGACGTCCAGCCAATAGCAAAAGAAGACCACCCATTTTCGACCCCGCCCCTCTGGATGCCTGTAGATGGCCTGCATTTGGCCCACACACAAATAATATTTTTGATGAAGTTCATGAAGTAGAGGACTCCTCCTTCAAGGTTGAAGCCAAGAAGTGGAGCTAGCTATCGGCAACCCGTCCAACTTTTTAAAGGCACAGTTCACGATAAAGATGGTTTCTAAAATATCCCTCTGATGAATCTGTGGCATTCCATATACTACAGTTGACGGCCTAGATGGATCGTAATGAGGGCTCAAAGACTGTATCGTTGAATTCCACACCCATAGCGGACGAGTTTCAACGGCGTTGTAGAGGTTGCACTCTCTCAAGGGACTCCCATGTTGCACACTCACACACAATGTCATGACCTATAGCGACAGGGAAAGGCAGTTTTAGACAATTTTGGCTCGATGTAGCCAGCTCTTTGCAAAATAGCAGCAACCAAAATCTCGTCCAAGTTCCACTTCTATCCCATTTCCGTCAAAGAGAGATTGTACGAGATTACCAAGCAATCTCTATTTGAACTTTTTGAAGGAAGCCTTATTTTTCGCGAAATAGGTAGACTTTCTCGTTTCCTCCGGCACCGATGCACACCAACACTTCCACTTTTCAGCTCAAAGAAGGGTACCTCAAATTTACCGTCAACTGGGCCTTCAATGTAACTTAACCTAATTACTGTCTGAACTTTGCTGGAGCATCATTTATCAAATAAACGGTGAAACTTCGGTTGCAAACTTCAATATCGGCTTTTGCAGACTCGGACTGAGTGATAAATAATGATAGCTTCAGTAACATCATTAACAGCAGGTTTTGCGGAGGCTACCTTTCCTTTCGATTTCTTGCATAAATAACAAAGGCACTGGATGACATTAATGATGCTGGATTACGGAACGACAAAATGCTGTCAAAGAGCAGATGGCAAGAAACAGGTAGGACTAAAAAGGAAAGGAAAATCAGACTTCAAAAACGGAGCTCACATAGAGTCTAGTAGGGACAAGGTATCAGGCCTGTACATTGGAGGACAAAGCGATCGGACTTGCACACTGCCAAAAAAGTTTTGTCAGAAGAACGTTTCATTCAAGTGGATCGCCTTTGAAAGTGAAGTTCTCAGAATGTGCCCTATTATGCAAGTTTAACACAAAAACAGAGCTTCTGAACGATATGATGAATGAAAACTCCGTTAACTGTTCAGTAAGTCACGTATATCTAGTGGATTGCTACAGTTATAGTAAATTTTAATTGTAGTTGTGGTATCAAAAGCGTAGCAATGAGAGTAGCAAGAGGTAGAGGGGCACAGACCAGCAGATACAATTGCCGTGCCTATTGATCTGTCGCTATGCGAGTGAGTTAACTCGAGATTTCATCCACCTCAAATAATGCTGTTGCCACTGGGGATCGCGTGCTGTTCCAATCTACTTACCTTCAACACGGTTACCCGCTTTTGCCCTGACTCTATACCGGGTTCAACGAGAGTTCATCAAGGTTATCACTTTTCCCATGACCCCTTACACTGGCTCAATAACGGTACAGTTTACTCTTATGGGAGTTAGAATTGACAGGAAAAGTAAGCTGTGTCGATGCGACTCAATAACGAAAGCTTGTGTGGGAGTTTAAGAAGTTGAGTTTGAGTTATAAGGTCACGCTCCGGTTAAGGAATCATGAGTGACATAACAATCGTTCTCAGAGTGTGGGAACAAGCTGGGAACAATCTTACAATGTTGCCAGGTTGTAGTAGATCGCCATGGGTCTAAAACTCCAAATAAATCTTCAATTTGAACAACTCACCGAGCGAGATGATCTGCCTTCGTTTCTGACTTCTTATTTCGAAGGATATCACAAAGACTACCCTATTATGCAAGCTTAACGCAGAAATAGACCTTCTAAACAATGAAGAAAAAGGAGATAAAAACTACATCCCATGAAACACCGGCTGTTTTTTGCATTCTTGTCATTCTGAGCACCGGTCTTTTCATGCTTTTCATTCAGCACCTTTTTCGGATCTCGAAATTTTCATAATTTAGAATCTAAACGGAAGAGAACCCGCCGAAATGGAATCGAGAGCATCAACTTTTGGTGACTCTTTTATATGATTGGGAAGTCACTGAAATGGTTAAAAGTGAGTCATTATTGCGGACTCACACATCGTAGGTGCTCCCAGGTGCTCGTTTGCGTTTGAATTCCCCAGCTGATAAGCGACTCCCATTCTGCTCGACGTGATGGCGCAAATTTGGGGTAGATCTGAAATGTGGAGAATAAAGGTTTCTGTGCTCCCAGTCAGAACTTTTCAGAAGATATTTCTCTTCGATTTTTGCTATTATCAGCATTTCTTGAAATTCCCCCTTTGCACATGTTCTTCATCCATAACTTCACACAGCGTCTGGAGAGGTTATTGCCATTCTTCCGAATTAGTTTATTGAAAATCTAGTTTTCCTATTTGTAGTAGAAGAACTTCAAGGACTAGAAAAGTGAAGGGCTAGGCAGATTACCTGTTCAGTTCCAAGGTCGAAAAGGATCGCCAGAATGGATCGTCTGTTGGCATTGTCACAAACTGGAAGCACCACGAATTTGTTAAATTCTCTACCGAATTGGATTGAAGTTAAACGCATTCAAAGTAGGCTGTGTCGGTTGATGATGTCCGAGATTAAGTATAATGGAAGCTCTGAAGGGACTCTTCGGACGTAGATCATATGGATACATGTAGACGACGATAATTGCAATTTCTCGTTACGTAGGAGACAAATAATTTTGGCTTATTGTCGCTGATTGGCAAGTTTTCGTCCGTTTCCAAATAAAACGTAGAGATCAGTAGATCATCATTGTGTTAGTCCTGAGAATTACTTTGATCGTTCTGATAGAGACGATCCAACGCATGGACTACAATTATAAGGATGCAATATTACGGAAAAAAAACCTTTGGGGGGTTCCATTACAATCATAAGATTGCAGGAATAAAGATAGTCATTTTGGCGATTTCATATCTAGGACCATAGAAAGTTAGAATAAACACCCAGGTGCTGATCAATGGGTCACTCGAGGGTTACTCGCTTGTCTGAGGGTTACTTCCCTACCTTCGACTTCCGTTCAGAAGGTAGTGGCGTACTGAATGCCTGTGTGGTCTATACAAAGACTTATGGCGGACAGCCGATGTGCAAATCAGTGCTTTTCCCAGGTCTGTGCAAATTCCAGAAGAAACTGTTACAAAATATGTAATGTCCCGTTAGCTTGGGATGACTGAAAGCCAATCCGGGATTCGAACCCCGACCACGAATGTACTGTGGCAGTGCCCCCTTACAACTACACCACTCATGCCTGCTCCGTCTTTTTTGTCTTTTTGGGAAATCCTCTTTGGAGGGTCGAGAAGTACTCAACGGTCAGGGAAGTGTGTCTGACCATTCCTATTTGCATTGATACGATGTAAACATGTCGTAAAGTTGCAAGAGGTCCTACACCAAAAGAAACAATAAGGTGTTAAAGAAAATACGAAAAGTTCCCTAGAAACACATAATCTGAAAATCTCGTAATCTCATAAGCCGAAAACATTGTAGCAGTTTTTCTATACAGGAAAGGCAAAAAATGTGCAACATTTCTTCTATATAGGTATGGCGCATAGCCTTGGAAGCGACAGGAAATCAAAACAATGAAATAACAGCAGTTTGAGTAAGACTGTTAGCAAAAAACATTGCTAGATAAGACATGACACCACTAAATGAGAAATCAAACAGTTCTTTGACTCTCTTCGATTCTGTCGTACGCCTCTCACCACATCAACCCATCCCCCAACTTCACGAGCCAACCAACTTACAATTTTGATTGGCATCCATTGGATTGGAGCCATGGAATTTAGAATTTCTGCAGACCCTAGCACTAAAAATAGTTTTCTACTGAATAATAATCAGGGCCAGATGTAAGCTTGATCCGCGTCCAAGTTGTTGACGGCCGGGTAATATTCGTTACCAAAGTAGTGGCTATTTTTAAGAGTTAGGAAAAATTCTCGCTGGTAAAACCGGGACCTGTTGCCCAGAGGAACCAATTTAACCGAAGATAACGATTCTTGGACTACTCATATCTCGCTGATCTTGGCTACAAAATGATGACAGTTGCGATTTTTTGGCGTGGGTAACACGCTTCGATTTCCCTACGCGATGCAATGCTCAAAAACGATGGAAACGTTAGAAGCGGGAAACCCCCAGGAAAAAATGAAGTGACATCATAGCCGTTTAATTAGAGCACAGTAAGAAGTAGGAGCAGTCAAATCATGAGAATGACTCCTCCTCTCAACCATGCAACATGTTTTGCAACAGAGACCATGTTCTGACTGTGAACGTATTGGTAAGATAACTTTCGAGAGGTAGATGTGCCAAAAGAAGTCCCTAGGCTTTTCCTGCACCAAAAAAACATCCATAAGCTTTTCCTGCACCAAAAAAAAACAGTCAATTTCTTGAAAAAAAGAACTGAAGAACACTCGAAAGGATATTTTCGAGATTGAGAGGTTCCCAGGCTGTGTGGTCCTGTGAAGAGCACTGGTAAATCGGGCTACCTACTATAATAAATGGATGATTGTATGGCTCTTGGTGTCCGACATCAAGGCAAGGTCTGATGGCGAAACTTTACGTTTTGCTATTCAGAGATCTTCTATCGACACGAACGACTTATGCGTCGATGGAGGAGTTTTGTTCCAGAAGAAACAGATGCGTTAGACTGAGGGATGAGCACTGAGTTGGCGAGCGAGGCGCAAGAGGAGGTGGTGATGATACTGAGTTTCGGTATCACTATGGTGACGGAGATCTGAAGTGACGGAGCATCACGGTTAAATGGAAGGGCAATATTCGAACAATTAGTACCTATTTTTAGTTGAACCTTATTAAGGGAGCCCATTCCGGCCCTTAAGCATCGTAACGAAGTCGACCACACAAACTTTTCCAAAGTGATGCCTCTGGTAGTACTCACAGAAGAAAGTATTCTGCAGCAGTCTGTAATCACATAGGAGTATGTGATTGAGTAAGTGCTACGACAGTGAGGGAGCAGCACTAAAACAGGTGATTCACGTACTGAAGCAAGTAATTTGAGTCATTCTCTCTAGTAATTATGATAATTCCCTGACTCCATGACCATTTGAAAGGTCTAGTTCACTAATTCTCTTAATAGTTCAAGTACACCGACCGCACATAATAGATCAACGCGATATGCAGTTGGTACCAATTGATCTTTCAAGGATGTGGTAATGGTGCACCGGTGGCGAAGAAAGCAGGAAAACCGTAAACCCCGATCATGAGGCTTTTGAAATGGTGAATATAGGGGAGGGGGGGGGGGGGGGGGGGNATTCCACCATAACTGCCCCGTTATGAATGATCGGCCTCTACAGCCCCGTAAGACACAGACGTCAGCGGAGACAGATCTTGAGTGCTTATTGCACCTTGTTTAAGCAGTTTTCTAGCCGACAAAGACGCGCGGGTCATCTTTTGGGACCAGAGATTGTGTCAGCGGGCAAGATTAGAAACCATTTCCATCATGAACAGCACCTTTAAAGCAAGCAGAATCTTCACAGAGCTATAGTGTAGGAGATGCCCCGAGACTCTTAGATACCGAGTGAGCCAAAACGCTCTCATCTCATGGTTTCATTCAGAAATATACTGCCACAGATGTGCTCACCTTAGCAGTCGGAAGTCGACTGATTGCAGAGAGGAAGGTGGTCGGATATACCAATATTACACGAACCGAAATGCTATTGGTGAAAAATATGTGCACGTTTTGAAAAGAAGGATCATATAAGGGTCATATCTTAGGAAAACTCATCCTGTTTTGCTTCCTTCCTTTACCTCGTGATTGGCTCAGCGAATACGCCGTTCAGATCGCTCTTACCGACAATTAGGACAAAACAATGCCTAGTAGCGTAGAGCAAATTCTGGTGGTAAAGGGCATAACATGCCAGAAATATTCAACATTCATGGAGATGTATCTACCAGTACGCATAAATTCAACTTCTCCATTTGCGCAACATCTGGTGAATAATGACCGGAACTTGCCTTATTTGACTTTGCATTGTGATATCCGCTTGAAATTCAGAGTTATTGACATCTAGGTCTAAAAAGCAACAGGGCTACTGTTGTTGTTTGAGATCTATCGCACTGGTTGTTTAGTATGCTCATCTCAGAAAGCAGCCTACGCCTCTGAATCTAAAGGGCCGAGAAACTAGAAAAAATGGTAATCCCCTTAACGCACATCGTTTGGACTTATTCTTCAGGAATGAGTCATTTTCCCCCAAGGTAAATTTGCCTCGACGAATTTCTGAATTTCTCAGCTGGAGATCTTTCATCTACTGACTAAATGGTGTACACATGCCCCTCTGTACTCTTCATATCATGGAGTGATGTATATCTCGGAACGAGTTCTCGCTTCGAGTACATCCGTTTATACTTCTAGAGCTTTTTTAAAGAGAATATGCAGCATAGTTTTTGTACATCTACATACATATAAAGAAGCTGTTACTCGAAATGCCATGTAATTCGATTGGTTTGCTTTTAAAAATGAACATTTCCTCCTTTTCTTTCGCATCGCAATTTAGGGCCTCGTGGTGCAAACTGAAGTGAGGATCTAGTGTTGGCACCTTGTGATTACTGGGAAAACAATCTTTTTCATAATAAATGGCATTACTTCATGGTCTTCGCGTTCTGGACCTCGGCATATATTTTTATCTCTGTGTCTGATTGAACCCAATTACCCGAGTTGTGATCATTTCACGATTAACGGTAAGGATTGGCAGAGCCTGGAAGTACTATCATCAAATCACCTATCATAACGTGCGCTGACACCAGAGGAGTGGAGCTGTTTACGGAGACCGTGATTGCGCTACATAGAAAGCTAAAGTGTCTCAATTTGGGAAGTCTTCCACGTAGTTGGGTTAAGAAAGTTCTGCATTCTTCTAACTAGCATTGGCTCTCTACAACGCTTATAACCAAAAAATAAATTACAGTGTAACTTCTCGAACAGCTAATCATGAAAGCTCGAAACTAGCTTTCGTTTTCAATAATAAAACTTGACCACCTCCTAAAGCTGAAAAAAGCTGGCCAAGAATGTGAATGTTTGGCCCTGCAATAGTGACAGATTTAGGCGTAATCAAGGGGTGGGCCAAATGAGAAAGAGATGAGGTGAAAGAGGAACTCAAGTCACTGAGAAAGAGAAAGTGATGGAACCCGTAATTTAAAAATCATCAGATACATACTGGTGCTAATTTCGTTGAGAGATGCTATTGGTAGCATTAAAATCAGTTTTCGAATGTGAGAATTCTCTCATGCTTACTTACCTGAAAATTCGAAAATTCCTGTACCTAAAACGCAGAGGAAGAAACGTGTTATGTAATAGCACTGCACCAGTTTACGTTACCCACGTACATTTCAGCTGAACTGCTCCCATAAACACGAAATCGAACACGAATTCAAAAGCATTTAGCAAGTATAGGGGCAATCCACAGAGGCTTTAATGGGCTTTATCTAAATTCGTAGGACGCATTCTAGGAAACTGTGAGCAACACCGGAAGAAGATGCATGGAGAGGGGCTTGGAAGAGTTCGTGTAGTTGTCGAGCATACCCATCAGTAACGGTTCATAATGGAAAGTGGGAGAGCGTCGAGTACCTCACTCTGGATCCAAACTAAACTCACGACTCTTAGGCGTCTGTTAGCCCTTGCGTTGTCTCAGAATGGTCAGCCAGCTCCTTAAAATCGCCTCGTTAAGACTCCTGGCGACTGAAGCCACGCATTAGGTGCTGCAAACCCTGCTTACTACTCTATTCTCTTAGCTTTGTCGAGGCTATTCCTCATGTACACTCCACCAGTCGGGCCGCCGGGCTAACGCCGGGCTTCCCTCCTTCTTATGGGTTCGCCCGGCTACGCCGGGCGTTCCTCCTTCCTGTGAGAAGTTTGCTATGCGTGAATGACACTTCGGATTCTACTTTTTCTTTGAAAGCTCTACACCCTCAGTATTAGCTCCGAATTGGGAGCAAATTTTTCTGTAAGCCATCTCCGCTATGCCCGAATAGAACATCGTATAATATCACAAAGGCGATCATTTAGAGAAAAAAATATTCAGAGACTTCATTGCGACTGAGTCTATTATGTTAGCAACCATCAATGTTCCCAGCCAACTCCTTGTGCCTTCAAATTTCAACGGTTTGGGTCCGAACTAACACTATTTATTCACGCCCAGCCCTTTGGGACGAAGTTCAGTCCTGCAACCTATTATCGGTGTACCTATCCAGCCTCCTCTATTCCTACTAAGTTTGGTCGCCCTAGGTCCATTTTGACAGTCTCTGCAGGCTCCGCCCCCTGAAGGAGTTGTAATTTCCCTCCCAAACCCCGCCCACTGTGGGATCTTGCCAACCACTATGAGTGCTCCCATCCTGCCGCCTGTATTCCTACTAAATTTGAACGCTCT
>UZAF01019274.1:13835-25304 GCA_900617895.1 Haemonchus placei
ACCGGAGTTGTGAATTTCCGGTCAAACATTTATTTCGCACAAACCACGCCCCCTGTGGGCGGAGTCCGCCCATGCCGCCCACCATTAGTGTTCCTATCCTGCCCCCTGTACTCCTACCAAATTTGAACTCTCTAGGTCCACTGGAACCGGAGTTATGTATTTCCGGTCAAACACACACACACACACACAGACAGACAAACCAACAGACACACTTAGCGCGTTATATATAGTAGGATTTACCGAGGCCACCGCTCCTTGATATATGTCTTTTGACGCAGAGGCTTATTGTCCTAACATAATGCTTACTTTCTCAGTGTTTCCAAGGTAAGACTTAAGTCAGACCACTACTGCTCCTGTCACAGTGGTCCACAAGGTCTACAATCTAAGCTAAGCGAAGCTAACGAAATTTCACACGGTAATACATAGAGGTAACAAAAGGCGAGTCACCTCAGGACGAGGACACTATTTGATTTGCGCAAGACCAAATTATCATTCTGCATGTGCGGCCCTCGGTAAACCTCGGCATTCCTACTGGAATGATTTCAATGATACAATTCCACACGAGTTTGATGGGTACCTCAAATTCTTACGCTATCGCGATTCCGCCTTAATTGGAACATAAATGGATGGAATCAACTGTTGAAGTTATACAGTCGAACATTTCAGCATCCTACAAGAACCTTGAGTTCGACTCAATCATCACAAATTCTAGGAACATAAAGTACCGTCTGTTCCTAATACAGAGTGTCCCAGAATTATTGGCGCCAAAAGTCAGGAATTTTTAAGGTAGAAATAATATATAAAATTCACAGAACCTGTTATTAATTAGTTGCATAAGAAGGTTTTCTTGCAATATGCATGGCTATTGAAGTGGGACTCCCAATATCTTTCAGACGGACGAGGCTCACTCAATGCCGCTTGAAATCATTGACACGCGAGAGGTGGAAGGGCATTACGAAATTTCTTGGGATTTTTGTAATAACCGTATAGGAGGCTATTAAGCGATACAGAAAAAAAGCATGAATCAGAGACAAACCAGGAAAGGTAGAAAGGTAGAATGTTTCTGAAGATAGGGCTATTAAAATGGTCCGTCTGCGAATCGGTCGGGATTCTGGGTGACCCATCAAAAGGAAGTCAACGGGCACGGCTTACAGGAGTTATCGCGATGGAAGAATGTCATGCAGGAGCTTCACTGCCGTTCCTATCGTATACAGAAATTTTGCTTCAATCCCGATCTCAACAGATACTGCCGGGCCAAAAATGCAGAAAGTCGAAAGTGATGACACGCAACTCTTCGTCGGTTTCTCTGGTCAAGAAATCTTTTACGATAAAGCCATTCCTCAACAACCAAAACGTTCGCGTCTTGGAAAGGAACGCCCAGCGTGTAATATCTCACAAAAAGGTTGTTATCAGAACAGTAAAGGAAATCACTTTAGTTTTTCGAGGAAATCACTGGCAAGTGTAAGCCGCTCGTGGTTTCTTCAGTGCAGGCGTAAAAATTGACCAAGACCAGTACTCAAACGGCGTACTAATGGAAGTAAATAAAACATTGATCCGACTACGTTTTCTGAAACATCTCATAGTCCTTCCAGCAGGACGCTACTCCAGCCCACAGAGCCAAGCTTGCCCGCGAGTGGTGCCGACGACAGCTGCCCGACTTCATTGGTGAAGAGGGATGGTCATCTTATTTCCAGAACTTGACTCACTTGACCCCACGACTAGTCCATGGTTAGAAGAGGACCTGTCGAGTTTGCAATCCCAGTTTGGAATCCTAGAATGCAAAGGCTGAAGAATGGCTGGGAAGAAATGGAGGAGGATACCTGCATGCCACATGCGATCAAGTCGAGAGCAAGCTTTGACTCCTATCCGCGCTCACGTGGGATATTTTGAAATGCGACTGTAGCATGTTGTAGCACATAGTGCTGGCTAACGTGCATAGAGATGCCATCGTCTTTCGCAACTGAGAAGTTTGAAATATATTGCTATAAAGGCTGGCATATTGCTCGGCGCCAATAATTTTGGAACACCCTGTAGAATTGGCGCGCGTGAGCGCTGGTAGAATCGTCCAGAATTCAAAGGTAACATTCAGAGGTTGACCATCACCACTTATTGCCTCTCTATGGATTGGAGATCACATGCGACGTGACCTCTTGATCGGAGATCTTTCAACCCACCCAGACATCCCTCTCCTTCGAGATGCCGTCGTCGGCGGCGTTTTCGTTGCTGGTAGCTTCGCCGCCCGGACACACATTCTTATGCTCTTGTACAGGCTTCTTGCATTGGCGACACCTGTGTACTTTGAGTAAGTGAGTTTGAGTAAGAGTGGGTAGTCTCTGGGGACCCGTATTCCGCGTATATTTTGCATTTAAGCACTTTGGTGGTAGCAGTTCAAGAAAATTTTTCTTTTCGTCATCTTTTTCGTCAATTGAACTCCAAATTGCACACATATTCTTCTATTTCTCGATGTTCTCATGCGAGCAAGGTGTCCATGCGGTCACCACTTTTCTCCCTCCTCAAAATGCTTGGCACAAGCAGCAACTATCTTTGCTACTACATCCCTTCTCACATTGGTCGATGAGCCAGACAATTACCCAGATGGGAAATGTGTGCCATTCCTTCATCCTTCCAAGGAGTGTCTTGAATGTAATCGTCTCAACAGTTCGGATGCCTCCGCGCATCCCATAAGCCTCCATTACAGCTCCACATTCCGGCGCCGCCTAAATAGTGGGTCCTTCTTTGGCAAGGCGTGTTTCATTAATTTGCTCGTTGAGTTCTTTCTTCGGGGCCTTCAGCGCATTGTTATACATCCCTTCTACGCAGTAATCTTCCACTGGGAAGTGCTTCTCTATGGCATCTGTTTCACACAGAAACTCCGCCCATTCAAGGAATTTTTCGTGTGCGGACTTCAACACAGTTTTGAGCACGGCGTCGTCGAGACATATGACACCTTTTCCGTAGAACTTGGTCTTTTTTGCCACGTCGATGTTCGGCAGAATATGCTGCATGCTACCCAGGCTTTCCACACTGTGCAGACTTGCTTGTTTGCAAATGCTCCTGGGAAAGACACTTCTTTGATGTCCACCAACTTCGCATTGAAAAGGCAGTCGTCTACACATTGACAAAGAAGGTGGCCAGGCCGTGTGCTGGTGGACAGAGTCGCACCTCTGGAAAAACGAGTACTTAATCGCTTGACTTAAACATGACAGCCATTTTTCTTTCGTCCTCCCTTTCCTCTGCTAATTACTGTGTCTAATCTGTCATCTGGTATGCACGAGGGTACGATCCTTAACTGATCCTTCGGTAACTGTACTGGATCGCTGTTCTCAAGAATTCTTCCGACCGTTGCTGGATTTTGGCTCATCATGATAACTCTGAAAAGTCTCGTACATTCGCACGAAAGTTTTGTGTGCTCCATTTTTCAGCGAGACTTTTGACGTACACCCTATCGCCTACTGCCGAGTGTTAAGCGCAATCTGCGTTGTGCTCATTATTATACTCTTTCTTCATAGACGCAAGAGCTATCATTATTTTCTTTACTCTCTCGTGTATCTCTTGTATTCCTTGACTACGGCTGTTATGATGTCGCCTATGGTTCTATCAATTGTATATTCCGATACTTCTTGCACCCGAATCCCGTCTAAGGAATAGTTGGGGTCGATCCCGTAGGATGAAAAATGGACCTTCGCTGGTGGACCTGTGAGGGGACATGTTGTATGCCATCATTGAGAAAGGAAGTCTTTCATCCCATTCTGAGGGGTGCCTTCGTGGTTCTTCTCAACATTGCAAGCGTGGTTCCCTTCCGCCTTTCTGTAATTAAATTCTCGAGGGTTATATCATTTTGTGGAGATGTGTTTTATATTTGCCATACTTTCCGTTTCCTCCATTATTTTGTTTTCAAACTCCCCTCCTCTGCCTGATAAGACTACTTCCGGCCAACGACACCCATCGGCTAACCATTTGCAGAAAATTGCTCTTGCCATAGTCTCTGCACTTTTATCAGCCACTGGGTAGGCTGCAGCAAATTTTGAAAAATGATCTATGATGAATACTGCGTGATGGTTGCCTGCTGTTGTTCTTCCCAACTACAGAAGATGAGCTGCAACAACTTCGTATCACTTTGTTGTCTGTAGGCTTCGACGATGTGTTATCGTTCTTTTTGGATTGCTAACGAAACACGTTCTACACTCTTTGGCCCTTCTATGGATGCCTTTGGTCATTTCCGGCCAGTAAGTTGTTTACTTAATTTCTTTGCCACCTTGTTTGCACTGAAATGTCGGCTAGGACACCTGCATGAGCATCCGCGAATACGGCGTAATCTTTTTGGCACTATCTTGAGTGACGAACCATCTTAGCTTTCTTTCTTTTGCTAGTTAATTCCATGAACTTTGCGCTTTCAATCATGGACGCTAGCGACTTTTCTTTGGTCATTTTCCGTTCTTCTTTCATCTCTTCTCTTTCACGGTTTACTCTTGGTTCTCTCACTGCGCAGTTTCGAGCCNAGATGTTACCATGTGCAGCAGTTGTAGCACCTACGTGTCTCCACACTATTGGGAAGGATCTCCTGTATTTCTTTCAGGGTCTGGAAATGCTTTGGTTTTTGGAAAATTGCTCGACTAGGCGCCATTGTATCGTTTTTGGGGCTTTCACTTTTTGACTGGCTCCTTTGTTTTTCAGAGTAGAACTCTCTCGTCGATGTTCGCGCGCTCTCACTATTCAGTTTCGAGACGCCGCGGTGTGGGTTGGAGTGCGAGGCTACTTGTCATTTTGCTTGTTTAATGCTGATCGCTAATTCTTTCAATTTTTCGTACGCATACCTTGGGTCTGTGTTGAGCAAAGCACTCAAAATCTGCACCTGCTCCGGCCAGTGTTTTAAGTTTTCCAGGACTGTTTGAGCATGATCCATTGACCACCCCTCAATTGTACAGTAGGGGTAAGCTTTTCCCTCGAGAGCTTCTAGTACTACACGAAAATGATTCGGCCTCCATGTGGTGGATGTATCGGATCGGTTCTCGGACCGCACACTAGCACAGTACAATGTGACAAGACTAAAAAGAGCTTATGATTAAAGTGATTAGAGAATACGTGAGTTCTGGATAGAAAAACAGGTTCCTTCGTGACGACGGGGGCTAAGTGGGCGAGAGGACGGCCACCCTTGAGCCTCACAGAGTCGATTGCCTGCCTGTCGTTCTTTGGACCGTCCAGATCGATGGATTGGAGATCAAATGTGATGTGACCTTTTGATCGGAGGCCTTTCATCCCATCCAGACACCTATCATCCCCTGTTGAAAAACCACAAAAGTTGTTTCGAAAAAGCAAAAAGTAGCGCACACAGATGGTAAGAGATCCAGGATATTCGTTTGACACATCAGTATGTCTCTCACATTCGAAATGATTAAACGATTACCGTGACTGCAGTTAAAACTTAGCGAAAGAAAACAGTCCGGAAGAATGTTTTCAATTCCCGCTATACAAAATTGTTCAAACTAGGGCACGATTTTCTCAAGCGCCATAGTTGGACAAGAGTAGGTATAAAAACGACTATAACCATTCGGAGGTGGTGCCACCAAAAAATTGTCTCACGAAATCAATTTATTTATTGTTTACACACAAAAGAAACAAAGCAATGCGATAAAATAGATAAAATTCCTTATCAAAGACGCTCACACAATAAAACAACTTACAACCGCCTGGGACACTCAGGGGAGTGGCTGTAGCGGCTTACTGGCGACGACAGAGGCAGGGAATACGAACCCCTCACAGACGGCTCCAGCCTAGTAGCAATGGAGGCGACCCCAGACGGACGCACGGCGACACTGACGGACGCAGAAGTGATCCCTCCAGACAGTGTGACTCTTAGGACTGTGTTTTCCCGCGCCAACTTGCCGCGCTACCTCGAGTATCAATTTACGAGTTTGTGCACCTGATGTTTTTTATGTGTGATCTTCGACACACATAAAAACAGTACATAATTTAAGCAGTACACAATTAATGCAGGGTTAAGGTAAGTTTACATTCTAGTCAGGGTAAGCAATACAATTCAATGCCTAGTCTGGTAACTACCTAGACCCGCACATCATTCACCTCTGCTCCTCCGCAGGAATGAGAAACATGCTGTTTGGTAGGTTAGTTTAGATTTAGAACGATTCCAAATGTAATATATGGATGTGAATGAAGCTCGAGTTTTATTGAGTCAAGCCTGCTGGTCCACTTCAAACAACCTGTTTTATTAGAGAGTGACATAAGTTAGAAATTAGGGTACAAGAGAAGAAAAACAAAAAAAATTCAAAGCTATGGCATATAAGCCATTAAGAAGGCGAGGGCAAGCGGGGTCTCGGTAGTGTAAGGGATAAGAACACCGTCCTCGGAAAGGACAAGTACGGGTTCGAGTCCCGTCCGAGTTGAAGTTTTGTCCACAAATCGTCAACCTTGTAAGGCTTTCGGAACGCGTACTGCTGCGATATAACAGCAGTTAACAAAACATCAAGTCAAAAAAATTTCGTTTCTCCTCTTAATCATATGTACCAATGTAAGTCATCACCCGAGGCCCTTCAGTGATTAGGTGATGGCTATTTAAAGGGTGTTGATAAAGAAGTTACAATATAATGAAAATGTGCTGTGAGACAATAAATAATGAATGAATAAGAATAGATATGAATATCTACAATGGAGAAAGGTGAAGAAGAATGAACAAATAGGTAGACAATGAGTATAAATAAGGTATCTTCCCGTCAAAGCTGTCTTAAAGGGTACTAGTAGAAGTAGATCGTGACAACTAAATTTGACCGAAGAACTACGTTAAATAGAAATATTCTAGTAACTATTAGTAAGGAGGCAAACATTAATCATGTACCTTCCTTAACTGAGAACCATGGACCCGTCTGAAAAACACTATAGGCAGGCAGATGATTACTTAAGGCAGTAGTAACGAATTTTCCACTTCTTTAACGTTGTTAATTATTTTAAATTTATAACCAATATATTTGTTTCTATATAGATATTTTATAATAGTGTTAACAATGAACTCTTTACTGTATCCATTGGAATTTAGCATATCAATCATATCCCTCAACATATTATTAAATGTTTCCCTCATGGAGCACGTTTTAGCTATTCTAAGAGTTTTGGTATATATAACTGAGGCTTTATTATCATTGTTGGTTGCCCTTAATGAAGTTAATAAAATTGACTCATAACATTGGAATATGCGGTACTGTACTGATTACGGCTTACATCTTGCGTGAAAATGAACAATAACATTATTACTAAAAAAAGTAACAATTGAAACGACTCGGGCAATATAGGCGCTTGAGTCGTTTCAATTCCCACGAATTTCGTTGCGCGTTTTGAATTTTGTCCATCCAGAATTGGGTGAATGTTCCGTTCCCCGTGAGGGACGGATCATTCACCCGGAACTGGATGGACGCGGCCGAGTTCGTGGCGTTTAGGACGACTTTGACACCTATCATCGGGGCACAAACTTGAACTAGAGTATATTAATATGGCCAAATGATCCTACTAACCAACTCTACTTCAAATTTGGGCCAATTTGGTTCCGGGGAACGGTACGAACGTGCGTCCGAGGGTGCGCGCGGCAAATTGCGCGGCGAAGTTCGTGACGATTTGTACGACTGCGGCGCTAATNAAGTAGGGTAGTATAGCAGGGTCAGATGATCCTCCTAATCCACTCTACTTCATACTTGGGCCCCAATGATAGGCGCCGGAGTCGTCCAAATTCGCCATGAACTTCACCGCGCGATTTGCCGCGCGCACCCCTCGGACGCACGTTCGTACCGTCCCCCGACACACACCCATTCGGTTTCCCGTCAATTTAGATGTAAATCACGGTACCTTTGCGGTACGTAATTACACAAGCGCTCAACGTATTTTTATTATTGGGGACGGCCAAGTCGTGCGTCCGAGGGTGCGCGCGTCAAACTGCGCGGCGAAACCCATAACTATTCTGACGTCTTTAGCGCCTATTATTTGGGCCCAATTTTGAAGTACAGTAGAATAGTAGGATCAGGTGACTTTACTAATCTACCTTGCTTCAGATTTGGGCCCCAATGATAGGCGCCGGAGTCGTTCAAATTCGCCACGAACTTCGCCGCGCAATTTGCCGCGCGCACCCTCGGACGCACGACTTGACACACACCCATTTTTATTATATAAATATCTTCATTCGTATTAATGTTTGGTTAGCCTAATTCAATGACATTTTGATTGTACCGTTTTTGTGGAATAGAGGATCGATAGTTCCCTGATGTTGAATCGGTTCATGAAATGTTGTCAGACCTCTTTAGTTTCGCTTGTTTTGTTGGCTTTTGCGTGATGCCAAAAATAGGTTTTGTCTTTATGTATCGCTGACGAAGTAACCTTTAATCTCACTGTACATGAAGAGACATGTCTTTTGGTTTTTGGTAGAAGTGTTGATAAGAATGAAAGCCTTTTATATGCGCCATTTGTGCGGGCAACCCTCGGTAACTGCATGGGGTTTGGCCCATGCTGGTAGATCACTTCGAGCAAGCAAAAAGTTGGAAGGACTGGATTAATGCAGGGTGAAGGATTAAAACCTATCTCTCTTTGTATCGGAGCACTTCTTTGTCAACCTCAGCCAATGATCCCTTTTTATACCCTATCCCTTCAGCAGCATTGATTGAGGTTGAATGAACCCACTTTTATGCTTCATCGTCAACCTTTATGTTTGTTATTAGAAAAACTTCTCATTACTTGTTCTCTAACTTGAAATTCCAATGCGGCACTTAGCACGATTGCATTCAACACAATCTTATAAAAGCTTCCATAAATCGACACTTGCACGAGAAGTGGTAAATGTTATGAATGATTTGGTTCTTTTAAAACAGCCATACGTTTTACAGCTTCCTTTATTCAGCGTTCTCTCCTAATGAGATCCATGGTTTCAGGTTTAATATGATTTCTGGATTATGCCGTCCTGTCATTTTGCGTGCTTACAGACGTGGTATGCTTTTTATTTCTTGCATGTATTTATTTTTATCTTTTGCTTGTTCAGTCATGGATAACCTTCCGAGTCGCTCACCACTTAGGTTGCACCGAAATTCCTTGAGTTGCAAGGCAAGCAGTTTCAAAGCTGATTGTAAACGTTGGCTTTAAAGGCGCCCAACCATTTGCCTATCGTTAACATTTGAAAATAACGTCTTTCATACCATTTGACATCGAGTTATTAGGGTTATCCCCTTTTTATCGAATAAGCAGAAGATTAAAGCTGCATTTGTGATGCTGAGATGCCAAATAAGCTCCCTTTCCACAGTTTTGCATGATAAGGGAAAATGTTTGGTTATGTTTGCTTACTTTTTTTGCGTGCCCCACTGATTTCGATTTGTTACATTTTGTTTATGGAAACGGGATGGGCGAAGACAGCATGATATGACTGATATTGTGATAACCCGTATTACATTAACTCTTCTCGTTAGACATTTCTGCGATTGAAGAAACGTGGGCCTAAGTATCTTAGTTGTTCCGTGGGTGTTGAGAGCGCCATCTTACAAGAGAGGACCGATGTGAAACTTAAAATAATATTCCTGCCAAGGCAATCGCAGCGATGAATTGAGCGAGATTGTTCAAGGACCAGTTTTGGTTTCGGGTATAGGGCTAGAATTTCCACTCGCTTGATTTGTGATCAGTTAAAGTAACTCTTCTGTATTAGACAACGGCTCTTGAGGGTCATATTTTTACTGTTACTCTTGATTAGTCGGTCAGTTCCCAAATTGTAATCTGAACATGGGAAGAATTATATCTTATGTCAAGCGAACGCTATATATGTGGGAGGTGATATAGGACAGAGGATCGAATCAGTTGTGAGAACAGAGGAGCTGTCCGGTGCTTTGATCCAGATCTTACTTCGAAACTGTGTAAAACAGTAAATTTATAAAACTTGGGATTGTCTTAGTCAAGGTGATAAGGAGACATCATATGATCCCTTTCTAGCCTCAGCATAAAAACTNACCTGCTGTCATTACCAGTCAATCCACATGGCGTTGTTAAAAATTAGGATTTTTGAAATTTACTTGACATATCCGAAGTCACCTACAAGCTTTGTTGTATGTACAGTCGCTGTGCCACCCTGAAATATTGCAAATAAAGTAGAACAACTTGATTTGCAATGATGCCGTTTATTTGAAGGTTTGTGTTCTGCTGTATCTCAAGCAGATTATGAGAAAGCGGCTGAGGAGTCTTTGGAAAGGTGAGACAATAAGTCAACTATGCTTTTGTGCTAGGTTCTGCTCCATTCTGTTTTCAGTGTGATTGAAGATGCGTTTCTCATTTTAAAGGCTATCCGATTATCTGGATACTTTGCCTGATCAACTGCAGGTATCACCAGATTATGACGTTACCAATGCAATGGGTGTGTTGACTGTTGTCATAAGTAAGGAAATAGGTTAGTGTTTTTATTTTAAATTTGTGGATATCTTTCTCTCCACTTTCAATTACTTTATTTTTTACCTATGTATTTATTTATTTATTGCAAGCTTTCGGCTAAGCCGGCATACAAGATGTCAACCTCATCTGCAACTTACATATTCATATACACCTAAGTACCTAAGTGAGAAGAGATTCTGCTAGCTACATCACAACGAGGGTGTCTATCACAGAATCTTTGTGCATCATGAGCAAACAATAGTGGCTCTTGAGGTGCGATTCATTTCATGTCCGTCGCCTAGAACCATCACATCGCCTCGCCGCCAAATTTTAGAATTCCTTCAGTGAGAGAGAACCTCAGTGAAGGAGGTGCGCGTCATTCAATTGAGTAATTAGGTACCGTGATGCACTGCTATATTAGGATAACTATCATTGGAAAGTAACGTATAATGGAAGGAGTGAAGAATTTTGCATGAACGCAGTAGGTCCCGTATTTTTTTCAGCCCGTTTCTCCATTTTTCCCCTCAAGCGTATGTTTCCCTACGAAGTGGTACATTAGACATGATTGTGACTGATCACACCTTTTCTTCTCTCGATACAAATGATCTTCATATGAGATAGACCTTTTTTGTTTAGGCACGTATGTCATCAACAAGCAGTCTCCGAACCGTCAATTATGGTTGTCGAGTCCCATCTCGGGCCCGAAGCGTTACGACCTCGTTGATCATCGGTGGGTTGTGCAATGACAATGTCTCTGCGTCTAAACAGAATAACTGCACGGATTTAGTCGTTTATTGAGTCTACAGTAACCTTATAAATAGAGGCGCCCAGAATCAGGTAACCCCGTGGAATCCTTAAAAGGAAATCGTTTCAGTCAATCACTAGTAGCAGAAATTAATGCGCATTTTAGTGTTAGCGTCTTATGACGCGCGATAATGAAGTCCTTTTAAGTGAAAGTATTGGCGGCTTTTTGGCGGACTAACTCTTTCACCGCTTCTTCATCTTTTCGAATTGTAGAGGTGTCGAGCTTAGAGACAGTTTATCTCTCACCCCTACCCCCCCCCCCCCCCCCCC
>UZAF01019275.1:0-13407 GCA_900617895.1 Haemonchus placei
TGAACCTGCTCAAAGACGGTAGCTTCGCTTCCTCCGTATGATGGAAGAACCACAGTCTTTTCTGAACTCTGTTCCCGATGAGTCAAGCGCCTTGTTTATAATAGCCGAGATCTCAAAAACTGTATGACGACAGCTGTTACGTCATTTCGTGGTAGCTCAGGAATGAATAACATATGATATGTTCATGAAGAGTCAGTTCAATATCTGATAAATTGTGATAGCTGGTAGTAAGAGGTTCCTTCTAGCGACTGATATCGCGCTTAGAAGAGCATTAATATTAAACCTTTGATGTCAATTAATCCCATTTCCAGGAAATGCCCATTCAGAATCGTAGTGGCGCCTTAGACAAGCCGTTTGCGCATAGTGGGCCACTTCCCATTACACCGCCTCTCCCCGATGGGGCTTTTCCGTCCCTCAAGGAGGTCATTCCATCTTATACTAGCCAGTGCGCTCTGACAACAACAGAGGAGATTTCTTACTGCCCCTTGTGAATCCGTCTACTTACATGTCACACCAATCGACTAGTGTGGCAAAACTCTGCTATTGTATAGCAATAACACCACAAAGTATCGGCAAAAAAACCTTGGGGAAGCTCGTCCACTTCGAGATTTCTGTTAACGAGGTAGTGGCCCTATCCCCCTTGCTGCGGACTTTTTCCCATTGCTTTTTTGTGTATTGAATGGGCACCACGAGAGTGAAATGGTCCAGTGATATACCACAAAGCTCTCTGAAGAACGGAAACAATCCTCTTTTTTTCCAAAAAAATCTCATTACCAATATCGAGCTCGGATGCTCTCTGAAATTTCAGAATACATAAAAGGAATCGGAGAGGAGATAAGGAATCGGACTGTACGAAAGTCACTATCGCAATTTTATAGAGTACAGTGACAATTTCAAGAGTAGTAGCAGATAAAAAGGTGATGGACCAAATGTCACACTCGAACGTAATCATTTCTTGTGGTTCTATTGGGAAAAGAAGAGGCTTTCACCTAGGAGATTCCCCGATTACAGATCGTGTAGCTCGAGTAGGATATACTGTGGTGTCTTGAGGCAATTCGAATCCTTTCGAGCATTTTTGCTGGGGAGTTCGTGCCATCGACTTTTTGAGTCTACTGCTAAGGTATCTATGCATTTACTAGTTCTTTGGAGTCTTCGGCCCCTTAACTGAAGGCCAACTACGCTTCAGAGTGCTAGCATCGAATGGTGAGATTGAACTCGGCAAACGCCTAATCCCCACTCCTACAGCCTAATCCGGAAGTGAACAACCCGGGCCAGATGCAATGGCAACTTCGACTTGCTTCATCACCCATTTCTTTTAAAGAATTCGAAGTTGGGTCCCTATGCGGCATGGTTCTTCGTTTAACCCGCCATTACAACGACCTTCAGAAAGTCACCCACAACTGGAGTGACGTTCCACGATAGCAAGATGTGGGTCAATGTGTCGTTTTGCAAAGGTGAAAGCAATAAATCTTCCTCTCTGGGGACAAAAAAAAAATCGGTCAAATGAGAAAGGAAATCTCAATTTTTCTCACCAAATCGAAGGCACAGCTCTGTAATAACGGTTTTGGGGATTACTATAGGTGGGAAAGTATGGTCCCTGAGAAAGGGAGTATTCCGAAGCCAAAGAGCAGCTAGACAAGGTGCAATGAAGGCTTGATAAACGGTCCCAACACAACTTACCGCTTAGTAAACTTAAGAAAAGAGGGTTAGCGTTCGTGTGTATTCCGGTGGCCGAGTTTAAAGACCTTGGGGAGGCTATATCATTCACAATGGAGCATACAAGTTGACAATTCAAACAATGGTCATGACAGTGATAGGGGACTTGTCGTTTTAACTATGTTTCGAGGTCTTTTTCCCTGCAATCCCCTATTGTTCGCGCTTTGTTCGCCGCCTTTGCACTGTTTTGCCCCACAGCCATCATTATTTCAATCAAACCACCTCTACCTATCGAGGTTCTCGAAAATGTTGGGAGTTCAATGTGTGAACCTCACTACAGAAGAGCACGTCTAGAAATCGACGCAGCGAATTTTTCGATTAAAACTGGTCCTCATTGGTATTTTTCGGTATGACTTCGGCGTTCTTAGTGATGAATTGCTTCTCACACCTCCGGTGCACGTCCTCGGTTTTTAACGATTTCTGCAAGTGCAAGATATCTCTTTTCCTGCAGACTCGGGGGCAGTTGCAAATGAGCAATTTTACAACGCTTATCTTCTAGGTGATCTGCTTTGTGTAGTGTTAAGGACGTCAATCCTAAATTACAACCCTACTACACAGCCTGTTTTATAAAAGAAGACTGTGTAGAAAACATCAGACTCATGACCCATATACATATTTCAGTGAGAAAAACTATATGACCTGAAAGCACTGATCAATGCTCATCCTTTCAATGCTGCTAACAAAACGAATCTAGGCCCAAAAACAAGATCGCGCTTCTACGAAGTCAATTTGATGCTCTCGGATTTCGCTAGAGAGTCAAAGATCCGGGCTTACCTACTGTTCCCTTTGAACACATAGGTTTCTCATTGAGACTGCATAATCGCGTTGAGTAGATGACAAGAATGTCCTTTTCGGGTGCGCTTCGTTGCGCGTGTCCGTCAAAACTAGGTCACGCCGCAGCCGTCGCATGCGGCGGGTCAGCCCGCGATACTTGACAGACGTCGCAGCTGTGAGCGGGGCATACGATTTGTGCTTTCTCCACGGTAGTCAGCCAAAGAAAAGAAAACATAAACAAATGCAAATCGCTCGCTCCACTCACACTTGGTGGTACTGTAATGTCATCTCGAGACCTCAGTGGAGTGCGCCGCGCGCGAAGTGAGCGGGGTGACCTACTTCCGACGAACGCGCGTAACGGACGTTCCTCCTTGATCCTCGTTGCCCATGCTATGAACAATAGGTAAGCCTAACTTATAGCCATGCCAAACCAGCACCTTTGGTTTGTTCTCAAACAAACAGAAAAGAACAACCTTGTCATCTTCTCAACGCGATTATCCTCTTCTCTTCGCTCAGGCTAACCGTCGAGTAATACCTCCCTACTTGGCACTGGTCCACCTCCACTCAGACTGTGCACCCATACGAGTGGGGGAGAGGAAACAAAAAGCGAACAAGGTGGAAAGATCAGAAAATTAAGGGATCGAATAAAATAAAAGTAAAAAAAAACAAACAAAGTAGGCATCAAGGAGTAAAATGTCCATGATTCACGATATACGCAGAAACCAAACTTCGGACAGAATGCGCCATGAAAAATCCAATTGCATATGTGAAACGAAGAAAGCGGATCTGGCTTGGCAACTCTCTTTGTTGAACTACCTCTCATCTTGCCGTACGCAGCAAAAAGTTGTTATCCCAAAAAAGCCGAGCCAAAAAAAGTGTGGCGCGCAAGATCGAGAAGAGCAGGATGAGTGGTCGAAAAAAAAGAATGCCAAAAATAATCCTCTCGCCGAGTGAGAGAATTTGGTCTCAGATCGAGGTTGGCTAGATCCACGTTGGCTTTGTTTCAGCCTTATACCATGGCGAGGGGTAGCTCGAAGATCTCATGTGAAGGGAATGGATCGGCTACCCATTTTTGGCAAAACACGGACGCATACTGTGAAGTTGAAGCGCGGTTGTGGTGCAATGCGCTTTCGCGGCCATGCGTTTATGGTCGGATTGGTCGCTATCAGCTTTGGCGCGCAACTGCGCCGCTCATCGCATGCGGCAGATTTCCGATCGATGAGCACTTATGGCATAACCGTGCAGGCGTTCTAGTGCGTTTTCAGTATACAATCAAGAGGAAAGCAAAGAACTCGGGAGATCCTAATTTTAGACTTCGATCTTCATTTTTGAAAAAACATCCAGGAGGGTACCCCTACTGTACTCTGAGCTAACACAATGAAAATCACAAAAGTGAGCGAGCCATGAGCGTTTTGTGTCTTCTTGCTCCCAGCGCATGAGGATGGGTTACCAAAAAACATAGGAAAAGTGGTCTGCCCGTCCCCCGTCGTTTTCCAGTTCCGTTTACAGCCATGGTAGTTCTTTAAGCGCGGAATGACTCATCGTTAGGCATAACGATGTGGTTGTACGTGAGGATTCGGCCGTTGTGATCATGAAATTGCCCTTTGTAAGATCGCCTTTCAGGACAGCGAGAGTGGAGTTTGACCAGATTTCTTGTACATTCACTGATTCACAGGAATTTCTAGTAGAATGTAATCAGAAATTCGCTCATACCTCGTTGTAAAACCATTTCTAAAGCATCATTCGTTCGTTCCAAAGTTTTCAGACGACTGCTAATGATTTTCGTCGCCATTCTTCGACTATGATTAAGAGACCGTCTGAATAATGCAGCTGACAGCACCATCTGCAAGGAAAGGTCTAAAGTCTGAAACACCACATAATTTAAAGATGAAAGAATCGACAGAGATAAAAACCAAATGGAGACCTTGCTTAGGTGACGAATTCGCTACCAGTAAGTGTGGCAAGATAAGAGAACGACGACATGGCCTTTCACCTAGGTCGATGCCAATATCGATTCCAACTTGAACACGGGCGTATCAGAGGAACTAACTAATTCATCTCGTTCTGGCATTCATGTACTATCGACTTTATCGAGCTGCTTCTGGCATACAACTGAAGTACAACCCTCCAGTCTATCAATACAGTTGTTGGGACGTGATTAATTGCTGTTTACCAAAAATTTGTGTATATCATGATCTAAAACGACAAATATTTACTACTAGATGATCTAGAAATAGGTTGAAAGGTTAAGAATAGGTTTGAAAACAGCATACTGGGAGGTTATGACCAGTGTATGTACTGGGTTGAGTCTTTTCAAGATTTAAGGATAAAGGATAAAGTTTTTGGCGTTAACCTATCCTTTCCGATGGCTGCGCTCATGTATTCGACTTCCATCCAGAGTCGTAGTGGCGTAATGAGTGCGTATGCGGCCTATACAATAACTTGTGGCCAGCCGATGTACAAGTCTGTGCTTTTATCCTCCCAGACGAGTCTGGTACCAATTAACCGACCCACGCGGGATGGAAGGCTTGGTTGGCCTAGACGGATAGCGAACCAGGATTCGAACCCGTGAACATGAGTGTGTGTATGTGTGAAGTGCGCCACTTGCCACTGCACCTCCACCCTTGGAGTCTGTGTTATTAAGATCAAAGATGAAAGATAAAGTCTTTGGTCTCAATCAATCCTCTTTGGGATGCGCCCCGCATTTGACTTCTATTCAGAATCGTAGTAGCGGTGGCCAGCCGGTGTACCAACCACTGATTTTGTCCTCCCTGACGAGTCCAGTACCAAGTTACCTCGGAGGTATCTTGTTGGTTTTCATCTGGGTGAGTATAGATCCGGGTTCGATCCCCTGGCTACGAGTGATATAGTGTGCCACCTGCCACTAAACCATCTCCGCACGGGATGAGCCTTTCTATTTTTACCCATCCCCGGATCCATTTCAATGGAACAAAGTAATCGGAATCGGGCTCCTGACCCTTCTATGGGTTTCTAGCAGTTGCATCACTTTAGGAAACTCACGATCTGTGTTACACTGCACTGTGAAGGAACAGGATCGGGTCTTTCGAAATACTTCGCCGACTTTTGCAGAAAGTTTTTTTCGAAGTAAAAAAAACTGGTAGGGTAGTCACTCAGATATGTCAACTTGATTACATTTCTTTTAGTCTCTGGATGAACTGTCGTCGACGCTTCCTACAAACAGCACGTTCCCAGGGCAACAACAATCTCGAGTGCGCTAGGAATGTTTTTTTTTCCGCCGATGATGACTTCGAACAGATGAAGATCGATCGCAGTAGTAAAAGAGACAACTTGGAGGTGGCAAACCATCAGTCACCAATGTTCAAGTGAACGAATCGACCAGATGTAGAGGAGGTCGGTGGTTGTACTACCACTCCATAGGAAGATCCAACTTAGAGCTCCAAATATAATAGACCGCTATAGACGGCCAAACGTGCCAATAATTTCCGCATGTTCGTTTACAAACCCTCAATCGTGGAGGAATTGAATTCGATTTGATTCCTCAGGGTACCTTTTGCTTATCGTACTTGATATAGGGCAAATCGGGTGCGCTTCGTTGCGCGTGTCCGTCGAAACTAGGTCAAGCCGCAGCCGTCGCACGCGGCGAGTCGGCCCGCGATATTTGACAGACGTCGCAATTGTCAGTGGGGCATACGCTTTGCGTTTGGTCCACGGCAGTCAGTTCAAGAAGAAGATAACACAGACAAATGCTAATCTTTTGCTCTAATGACATTTGGTGGTACTGTAATGTCATCTCGAGACCTCAGTTTAGGGTGCGTCGCGCGCGGAGTGGGCGGGGTGACCTGCTTCCGACGGACGCGAGCAACGGACGATCTCCGGGCAAATCAGAGCTAGTGAGGGGACAAATGGAGTGAGAAGTTTGCAACCCAGTTATGTACAGTTTGTACGCCTTCGCTGGGTTGATAACTCGATTTAGACGTGCCGACAAAGTTGGATACTTTTCTAACTCGGGATCAGTTGAGCATCTTGTTGAGCATCTTCAGGCCTTAGTGTAACCTACCGGATCCATCTACCCACCTGCCGTAGGTCACACCAGGTCTCAAGGCGTTTACGTTCCTACAAAGGAGTAATTAGTGTGGCGCAACTTTAAAAGTTTGGTTTCCGTCAAGAACCCGCTTGTTCTCACGTCGTACAATGAGACGGAACTGCTTTAGTAAAAAAAAGAAAAGTGCATTAGCCCATGGTTGTCAGAGCAAGTGCTCTCGGACATTCCTCACCTTCAACCCTCCCAAAAAAATACCCCACTTGTCAGTGAATGACGAATGGGGACACCGTTCTTTGCTCCAGTTTCCCAAACAAAATGAATTCGGTCATCAATTCCACACGTTCGCTTTTACGCCGGCTGTAATTGAAACCCTCTGGAATCTGCAGATGGAGGATAGAGTGGAATGCGCTTTTTGCATGCGCTCTTTAGCGCTTTGCACTTACCGAAGTGCAACACAACGATAAAGTGAATCATTAAAATTTATGGGGCAACCCCCATAAAATAAAAAGTTCAGGCGCTCCCATCGATCCACTGTCTGTTAGGGATGATATCGTGGTTGATCGTGTATGGGGCCCTCCTCCCCCACATCCCCCGCCTCCTCCCCTTTTCGGATGAATCGTTCCTGTTCAGGAATCTTTAAAATAAGCGCGTGCGTCTCAGCTTGGGGCAGTACAGCATGGAGCCAGAGACTTTTTCCGTTGCTCTTTCTATCCCCCTGTAAAGCCTTAAGCCGATTCTTCAATCGGGAGAGATTCGGAAGGTCCCCGAAAAGCTTGGAAGCAATTCGAGGATCGCGTATGATGAAGCTAAAAATAAAAGTTCGCTGTTATTGTTATCCCGTCTTCTTCCACAACTGCGTATAATGTGATCAAAAGCAAACAGATTATAAACAATCAGTTGGACCTGCAGTATACCAGAGACCGATTGCCAGAGCTCACCGTCTTCCAGCTGTTCGAAGTCGATAAGACGAAAATATTGAGGTGAACAATCAACAGGCAGTGTCACATGAACACCACGATGCCAATGGTACGACTTCCTAGGAGCAGGCTATACCTTCAAGCTTATAAAGACCGGTGGTTTGGAAACCAAGCAGACGATTACTGAAATTGGGCTTAACAATTTGCATTTCCTTCCCTTCCCAGTTCCCATATAATTGCATGCTTCAGTTCCCAGGAGGTGTTTTTTTTTGTGATGACGGCAATTTTCATGGAATCTGTAGAATTCGCCGGCTATTACTACTGGAACAGATCTTTCCTGCCTTTTTCCGTTTCCTTAGGAAACAGCGTCTGACTCTCAGGGAACAAGGTCCAGAAGAACCACTTTTCTACACAAATCCAATATCTGAGCATGCGCTCGAGAGCAAGCGCCCAGGCCGTGCATTTGATGATTTATGAGTATGGGGGCGCCATATGTAATAACAAAAACAGTCATTTGAGCAGCCATTTCATTTAAAGCTATGGCAATATTACAAAAATAGCCAGCTGAACACCAAAGTGCAGCTGCTGCATTGATTGGGGTGCTTCGACGCTGACAGTCGGAATCAAACCTACCCAGAAACATTGATATCATCAAGTATATCAGTTAAATATAGCCTTTTGATAGCTACTCGGCTGGTTTCACATATCGCAGAAACTGGCTCCCAGGAGATTCGAGCGATGCTAATCTGAGACTATTAATGTGACGAAAAAAACACCATCGTGGTCGCTGAACATGCCGCAGTAGAGGACTGCTGCACTATTAGTCTGCGCCGCGTTACCGCATGCACACAGCGACCTAGCACCGCGATGTGGCCCCAATGGCGCATCCTGACCTATGTCTCGGATTGAATTGAGAATAGAAATATAGGTTTCCGGTGTCTGCCAATAGCGGAAAAATGCAAAACAGGGTACAAACCACTGAAGCAAAGATTGATTTTGCAACATTCTTTGAAGTGTAGATTGGAACTGGATTCTAGTGTTTGCCTGCTGTCACTGTGCCTGCATGCTGTCCTTACAGCACACACAAATGATTATTTCTTTTTTCTTCTCGCGTTATTGACGCTGCAGCCGGCCTGGTCGCGGTTACTTGCAATGCGATCCAATTCTGCACTCTGTGGCACTCGTCTATTAGGGGGAGGAGACTTTTGCCGAGGGCGTGTCCTTTGAATCTTCGGAGCCTTGTAGATCGTCCCGTAGCAAACCTTACATAACCTGAAAGCCATATATCGACTGCTATTTATTATGGTTTTCCTTTCACAATGCATATTTGTATTATATGCAAAAACCAATTGCGCCTCCAGTATCTTTGAAAAACGAGGTCCAAAAACATGATGGATGAATGAAGAACGTTATCAGCGACGGATCTTGAAAGTGCATCTCATTATACTATAAAGGGCCGTTGAGAAGAGGTGAAAAGTTATCCGTTCTGGAAATCGCTGAGTCATCGGATGATAATTAGCGCCTTTCATCGATTTACGCAAGGGCGCGGGCAAAAGATAAGAGTGTGGCAGGAGACCAGAACATGCGATGAATCGTGTAGGCGCGCGGCAAATCATTGCTAGTTGCCTCGGAGAGGCGAGTAGTTAGGATAGTTTTAATCAACGCTCTATGTTTGGTGCTCCTAATTCCAGCACCATTATCCTTGGTCTTTTCAGCTCGTGACAAGCATGGGATGCGGCTCGCCTTCCAGTTTTTCATAATAAGTCAAAGACAACGGGATGGTTTGATGATGGTAAAAAAAATAAGGGCGAGGTGATCAGTAATCCATCAGTAAATAAAAAAGTGGAAGATTTTGCCAAAAACGCTGGGAACACGCTGCACTTTTTTTGTTTATCACAGATAGTGTACGAGCTATGAGGGAGCAGGGACGCAGAGGCGGCGCGCTGGGCGTGGGAACAGGGTCGATCAATTGCAAGTTCAGCTGCTCTTTGATCCGACACGCCCACCGCGTGGGGCGGTACTAACCCACGGAGATGAGTGCGATCATTCTCCTTCTTGGGATCCCTACTCACCCGCTAAAAGGCCATTTTTTGTTGCGACAACGGGATGTCGCCTTATTTTCCATTACCTGCTACTTAGATGAAGAAAAAAGAAGCATTACTAGTTTCAAAATCTGGAAGTGGGCCAGCACCATAAATGGTCACTGATGTTACCATCAAGTATACTGGAACCTGAATGAATGATTGATGGGCGGATCGATTGAAAATAAGTACATTTTTTTCATTTTCATCGGACAATCGATCACAGGGTCTTTAGGCTCGTAAACAAAGTGGGTTCCCAGTATTGGAGAATGTCACGTAGGCAAGCATCGATGAACACCCCGCCTACGTGCCGATCGACATATTACGTGACGGAAACCGCCTTCTATCAACACAACGTCGCCACCCCTTCCCAGACACCCTTCCTTTCCTCGAACAGGACGGTCGACGGAGTCTCTCACTCAGTTCTTTTTCGTACACAGTCACCAGATGACCCTGCCATTCCCATATTAATATCAACTTATTCTATAACTAGGTATTGTATGGTATTGGTGATTACTATGTGAATATTGAAGTTCACAAAGATTTTACTATAAAAATTTACCACATTTCTTTTCCATCCTTTTAATGGTTTTTCGAATTTAGACCGGACCAAATGTCACTTTTCAGAATTCAAAACTTGATCTACAGAAAATTTCAAAATTTTGCTTTTTTCGCAGTTTCTTGCGAATGTAAAAATGAAAGTGCAAAGTTTAAGTCTAAGGCTTTACAGGCCATGCACTTGCGATACAGATAAAGGGCATTAGACCTCTAGAACAAATACGGGTATTTCTTATTTTTCGTTAGAGAAAAAGGGACTAAAGTAAGTTTTTAGACTGATTTTGAAATTTGCTTATGTGATGGCTATGGGGTTTATGAAGCGACTTGTTTGTTGGATGTACTTACGGCTTATTATACAACCATCGAATAGATTTCGCATGAAGCAGATCACTTTCTATCCAGACAAATCGCTTCAGCCTTTTCAATAGCGTAGGGTTCTCAGTTAGAGATAGTATGTGCTTCATTTATTTTCATTTATTTACGTGTCATGAATTTTTATACTTTTTTTTCTGGCTTTTCTCCAGTTCTTGCTCTCTTTTCCTCTGACTAAATATGCTCTTGGAGAACTATGATCAGCACCTTATCTCGCAGTCTTTTTTTGATGATTGAGCGATGGATCCCGTTGTTGTTAGTGTTCTATTCTGTTTACGTTCTTCCTTAACGTTTTGAAGTTGTAGGCCACTTTCTCCATGTTTTCTTTTGTTTGTAATTATGAATATTCCGTTATTTTTTAATTGTTTGCTTAATTTTTTGTCATTTTTTTACTTATTTGTTTGTTCCCATTCTCTTTTTCTTTGCTTGTTTGTTTGCTATTGATTTGTTTATTTATTTACTAATTTGTTTTTGCCCTTTTTTTGTTCGCATCTTTTTTATCTGGCTGTTTACTACTTTTTTATTACTATTCATTATCATTGTGATTATTCAGGGAGCCTTCAGCTTGCGATCATCGAACAACTTTATTACGGTGTTAAGAATAGTTTGGCGCAGACAAGATTTCTCGGAGTGCGCCATGCATCTGATACTCGTGAAAACTAGCCTTTTCAGTTAGATAACTGAGCTTCGAATGATTCGAATGAATTCCTCTGTTTTCACCATGCACAGTCATCTCAATTATAAAGGGCATAACAGTGCAGACTAATGTGCAGAAGAGTTTGCTGGGGCTGTGCACTTTTCATTGCTACGTGTTGTCTTGGATTTTACTACATCGATCCTTCGCCCGACCGGCTCTTTGTGTCCTTGACAGTTCTGTTCATTCATCCCAATTGCCCGGCACCGGGAAAAAACCGACGGCGACCGTTCACTTCTCACGCAACCGTCGACATTGGGGGTCGGCAATACTGCAATGAGCAAAAACTCTATGGCGATTATGCAGCTACTAGATGCAGCTAGTTTCGAAATACTCTGCAAAAAAGCCACTGACCCCTAGGACTGCTCATATCGGGTTCAAGAGAGGCAATGGCACAGTTGAGGTTAGTTTGACGAGGAGTCCTTTTCGGGCATTTGACTCACGTCGATTGAGAAAATGGGCATTGTAGCTGTCATGGTTTCTTCAGTGGCGCGCTCTACCCCGTTGTAGTGAGGCGCTTGAACATGTCCCCAATGGAAGAGGTTCATGATCAATGGATCGACAAGTTCTTGGTGTTCTTAACCCAAAACACAGGCTTTGTGATTAAACTTTGGTGGATCTACAAATGTAAAGCGTCCACCGCGAATGGATCAGCCCAAAAAAATCTGAAAACACCGTTCAGCACGAATCTTCCGGAGACAGGCGTCGTTGGGATGATGGCGCGACAGGGTCACAATGGGGTGAGCCGTAAACACGCAAACGAAGTGTGGAAAAAGTGCAATTTTTTTGACCTTCTCACTCATTTTCAGCGTACATCTCTGGGGGTGCACATAGCAATATCCACGTATCGAATGAGTGCAAGGCCTAGTTTGCACGTCCACATGATTTCCACGAATCAACATTGCCCCATATTTTTTTGCGACTGCATAATTTGTCATGGAGTTGATGGAACTCATGACCGGTCGAGGTTTCCGATTTCATTGGAGGTATGTTACATCAAACATGGGGGAGCTGAACTAGGCTACCCAAGTAAAACTGAATACGCTATGCAGAAATTCCCCTAGCCAACTCCACTAGTGTAAATGGCATTGAACATGTCCCGTTGGAAACGTGTATAGGACATGAGGTGCCGTCCTTTGACGACTTGTCAGAAGAGGGTCGCCCCGTTCGCGGTTATCGATTGTCAGCAATAGTATAGGGACCATGGATCTACAAACTCTGTGTTTAGTCCTTTGCTACAATGGGGTCGATCATGGTTCGAACAGATGACTGTAGCTACGGCACATTTTACGTCGATGCAGCATAGCTGAGCAACAGAAAGGGCATTCACTAGAAGCACTTACGATACCCAAATCTGCTTCATTATTCATTCAAGCCATGCTGTGTCGGTGGAGAGGGATGTTGTGTCGGCTCAGAGCACTTCTTAAAAGGCAAAACAGCTTGTTACGCTTCTCGGGGCTCTACCTCTTACTGTTGCACTAACAGGATCTAATGTACATCTGATAACTACTGAAAAACCAGGGGTGTAATCTGGCCTATCAATGATGCCCAGGTAAAGTCCATTGGCTGATCGGGTAATGGAAAAACTCGCAGTGTCCCTCACCCTCATCATAAAATCGTTCTCATATGAGAGAGAAGGACAAGGAGCTGTTTTCTCCATGTAGAAACAGTGTTGATGCTATCTGTTAGTACAAGCAAAAACAAACCTCACTGTCGTTGGCGCAGGGAAGTTCTCCATGCATTGATCGCTATGCGATCGTATGGGTGATTTCGTTAGTAACCAACATAATCTACTGGCGAAGCAAATCATCGTTAGTGACATCAGTACCTGAGACTGAAAATATCTCACCTAAGATTTGGTGCAACACCGTTGGCTCAGTAAGGGCGACAAGGGTGACATTGTTTAAAATTGCTGCTAGGAAGAAAATTTTGGATGGGAGAGCGTGACTACGTAAAAATCCATTTTTGAAAGGAAGAGAAGGGTCTCTTAGGATGCCCTTTAAGGTGGAATAAAAGAAGATTAGTTTGGAAAGTGGGAAAAAGCAGCGCAGCTATCTCATCACTTTTATTCCCGACTCGTTTGCATGAATGCTTTTTAGGATCACCAGCTGGACCGTCTAAATGAGTCACGGGGAAGATGAGATGTTAAAAAGACTGAGTCTGGGAACTCATCTGCAAGTCGCAGTTCTTCTGAGGGTTGTTTGTTTCGTCAAACAAAACTTCTTCCATAGGAAGTAAAGGTTCATAATTTTTAAAAATTGTTTTTTTTTT